>CM056059.1:208214657-208319657 GCA_029574335.1 Rana kukunoris | reverse complement strand
CCTCTCAGCCACTATCTTATCTTGGTTTCCTTTCATCCTCACACAGACCCATCCATCTCTGCCTCTCACACTGCTCTGCACAGCACAGGGATGGTGTGAACCCCTCATAATGAGCAGCACAGCAGGGGTACAAACCCAGGAACTCAGCACAGGATGGAGTACAAACCCGGGAAGTCAGTACAGCACAGGGATGGTGGGAACCCCTCATAATGAGCACAGCAGGGGTACAAACCCAGGAAGTCAGTACAGCGATGGTGGGAACCCCTCATAATGAGCACAGCAGGGGTACAAACCCGGGAAGTCAGCACAGCACAGGGATGGTGGCAACCCCTCATAATGAGCACATCAGATACCATTAGTTATTTTTAAGCGTCCAGCTTTTTAAATTCATCATAACGAATGTTGGTAACTTTTTATGAAAAATGAACGAATCTAACTAAAATTGAGTTTCAGGCACGAGATAACGGCTAATGCGAAATGAAACAAAATTAATTTATTGACGGCGCACATGTTTAGTATGTATTTATGTATACACACACACATATAATCTTGTTATGTAGATATATCTGCATATAAACAAATGATTTAGTATATTTACTGGTTCCTGGAGGGAGGAGAGATTTGCATAGATAAGGGGCGGCAACTTCCTCTGACACTCCCGTTGCTATGGAAACCTGACTGAAAACTATTATACACTAAGCATGTGCGAGATCTGCAAGGCTGAAATCCAGGAAGTCATACAGTCTGGCTTCATGATGCCCACACTTAAGATGGCCACGGTCTATTTCTAGATTATAAACTAAATGCTGCAACAACCTAACAAAACGGACCTTAGTTTACAGACTAACTTTACTAGAATACTTTAAGCTTGTGTATTACAGGGTCATTTATATTTAAAACGTGAAATTGTGGGTGGAACTCCCCTTTAAGCTGAGGCAATAAAACTTTGAAGCCGATTGGTTTCTATGCAGAAGTGAGCTTAATTTTGCACTCTCCAGCTTTAGTAAATAAACCTCAGACTCCCATCAGGAAATCTTACTTCTCTTACTGCATTTGTGTTGTGTTATCAGTCAGCAACTCAAAATTATAAAAAGCTGCAGCTAGGCAGCCAACATTATCAGAATGAGCTTAGAAAAGACATTTGACATACGTTTATGATAGGTGTCCTTTAGAAGAATAATAAAAAAAAAGGAAGAAGAAGCAGCACACACTTTTGTTTTATGATTGAATTCATCTTCAAAATCTATAGAAGGCAATGAACCTGGAATTCGCATCTCACTCATATCGTAGTGCTCAGAAATAAAAAAGGAAAAAAGGACTCTTTAAATTAGCACTGCTGCATATATGTAAACTGGCTCTATAGAAAGCCGGTTTGGTTCATGTCGTGTGAATCAGATGTGGTTCAAAATGCATCCAATTCACATATACGTGAGCGGAGCAATAAAAACGACTTGTCGTACTGTAAAAATGGGAACACGGATTTAACCACTTCAGCCCTGGAAGATTCTCCCCCACTTCCCGACCAGGCAATTTTTTACCATCAAAATCTGACACCATAGGGGCAGGAGGAATCCGAAAAGCAGAAGATCCATTTTTGGTTGAAACTCCACTTTAAGATGCGTTCATTGCCTTGGTAATAAAGCAGACCTTTATACGTCAATATAAAATATAGTCTGGATCCTCCACATGCTATACTAATACTTGTTCATGTGCCAGTTAAGATCGCAAGGGTGATCTTTTGGAAAAAAATAAAAAAAATTAGGAGGGGAAGAAGAAATCTTGAAGGATGTTAGGCTTGCTTTGCCTTGTGTTGGTTAATAAATGTGTGCATAATACCACACTGGAGAATACAAGTTCCTTAGGTTACCACACCTTTATTACCCATAATTCTAGGCTTGACCACATCCATTCTCTCATTATAAAGTTTTCACATCAACTAGCTCAAAAAAATGATTGCTTTTACTTACTTGTTCATACGAATCTGCCAGTATGCCTTGCGGGTCACATTCATGTAACTGAAGTCTCCAGTGTAATATTTAGGGTCAGTGCCCCCAAGTAGCAGCTCGCCACCTGGTGGAGAATCTGGATTTCTAAAGAAAAGGGATCATGGGAGAGATAAGAAATCATTGTCATTTGTATAAAATATCTGGTTACACCTACTAAAAGGTTTTATATTTGCAAACTGCAAGTTCATCTGACTTAGCAGTACAGAATAAAATCAATAAATCCCTCCACTCACCGACATTTACAGAAATGTCTGAAGGTTCATTTGTGATAATGGTCTTGAGACCCCAGAGGCACCACACAGAAATGAGAAAAGGGGAGAGTCTCGTGCCTCAAACTACCTCAGACCACTACAGGGACAATTATTCAGACATGTTAGAAATGCTTCTTAATTGTCACCTCAATGAGACGAGGTGCTGGCAATTCCGTGACAACTCCACCCATAGCAAGCTGTCATTAAAAGCATAAAAATAAAAAGGAGTGCCAAGCCAAAACAATAGAATTGAAAATGCTTTAATGGTTCTTAAAGCGGTGGTTCTGCGGGAAAAACTTTTTTTTTTTTTCCTATCATTCGTGCACGGGCTGTATATGTAAACTTACACTCACCTCTCCTGTTCTTGCAGCCACACGTGTCCCCATTTTATCCAAAACGATGTTTTATAAAATACAGCGATGGACGTTTCCATCTTTAGTGTGGGCACTCCTGAAGCCCACCTGTCTAGACATCCGGGATGCGGTGAATGCTGTCCCAGTAATCGGACCCGCGTCACTTCCGGTGCTCGTGCTCGGTGCTCTATGGAAGGCAGCTCCTCCCATAGAGGATACAATGTATACAGTAGACACGAGTCCCCCACACTCTATATACAATGTCCTCCCCTCCTCCGCTCTCAGCAGCAGGCTAGTGTCTGTTAGGGACAGGGCTGGAGGCGGTGCTGGCGATAATGTCATTCAGAATGTTGCTCCGCCTCCGCCCGCCCACCCGAGTCTATCAGTTTCACGGACCGAAAAAAGCGTCTGCGCATGCGCCGTGGACCCGCGATCAGCTGTGCTCTGACGTACGAGCACCGGAAGTGACGCGGGTCCGATTTCTGCATAGGTCCCGAGGATGATCAACGGCGAAATCTCGCGCTAACACAGCAGAGCGCGTCTCCTGGGATTGTGAGGACTGAGTCCCAGGAGACTTAGCGCCGTCGGGGGAAAATCAAAACACACGCCCATTCCCCCGCGGTGGAAGGTGATTGACAGGACAGAAAGCCTTGAAGAAAAGGGGTAAGGCTAAAGAAAAAATAAATAAAAAAAAACGTAGTTGTTCTTTTCAATGCAATGCTGTTTTATTGCCATGAACTCAAAAATTAGGGTGAACCTCCGCTTTAAAGTGGTACTACACTGCAGTGCCATTTAATTAATTTGTAATATTTAAAGCAAACTCATCCACTCATTTAGGTCTCCATACATTATCATTAAGTCACTTAAAAAACAAAAAGCATTGTGGGGCAGCACATCGGCTAACTGGCTAGCACTTCTACCTAGCAACATTAGAGTCGCTGCTTCGAATCTCAGCTACGGTAATACCTGCCTGGAATTTGCATGTTCTCCATAAGCCTGCATGGGTCCGGGTACTCGTAATTAGAACCCCCAAACATTATATATATTTTTTATTCCAACACCCTAGAGAATAAAATGGCGATCGTTGCAATGCTTTCTGTCATGCCGTATTTGCGCAGCGGCCTTACAAGTGCACCCTTGTCGGGACGGGGTGCACTTTCTGGCTCCTAACTTTTTTAGCTGGCTTCTAGTTGGGGCAGACAAACAATTTTCATATCACTGGGTTTAGTAACACTTTAAAGAGGAAGTAAACCCCGAAGGAAACCCCTTTATTTCCCTGCAAAGGTCAAGCATAATGGGCCATTATGCATCACTTACCTGAAACTGAAGCCTGCAATGTCACCACTGTCCCCAGTAGCAGCGTCGCCTATGGAGATTTTTAATTACCGAAGTTTGGGGCCATTTTTTCTGTGTGTGCGCGCGCAATTTTAAAGTGTGACACGTTGAGAATCTATTTACTTCGCGCAACATCATCTTTCACATTATACAAAAAAAAATTGTGCTTTTTTTTGGGAGGGGGCGGGGAAATTAAAAGAGTTTTAGAAATTATTGCGCAAGTACTGTGCAAGATAAAAAGTTGCAATGATTGACCGCCATTGTATTTCCTAGGGGAATAAAATGGAGGTTTGGGGGTTCTGAGTAATTTTCTAGCAAAAAAAAAAAGAAAGATGATTTTTACATGTAGGAGAGGAGTGCCAGAATAGGCCCGGTGTTAAAGTGATTAATTTACTTGTGAAGCCATTAAGATCACCCAAATGCCTTGTTATTGCTGGAAGTGGAAGGGTCCTGTTTAGTGCCGCATGTCATTTCTGCCATGGCTTTGTGCATCACACGGGCCAATAAGAACAGCTTGCCCAGCACAGAAAGCAGCGACCAATCGGAAAAAAACAGTCAGAACAAGAGGCTAACTCCACCTCCCACAAGCAACAAGGATGATGCAAGCCTGCAACGGCGACTGTTGAAAATGGAATTCATTGCTCTGCTGCTATATTTCGAATACTTTCTAAAAAGGATTTATGACTTCCCTGCTGCATCTCTGAATAAAAGCAATAAGGAAACTCTAGTAACGCAACGCATTGCCAATGTAATATTAGAATAATTGCTCTGCCTGGAGTGCGGCATTAATTGCTAGAAATAGTCATTTTGTTCAGCAACAGAAATAAAAATGAACAGTCTCCCTGGTCCACAGATGACCCTTACCTGTTCAGATAGAAAGAAAACACATTTGTATCTACAAGCTTTTGATTCATGATGTCATCAAAGACAGTAGGAGCCCCATCTACAGATATTCGTGGGTATGCCATTCCCAAAATGCCATCAAACTTTGCCGCTACGAAAGTGATGCCAGGTTGTTTTGTAGCCTCTGCAAAAAGTTGACCCTTCACGGCCAGGTTACCAATCTGGAACAGAAAAAATTTAAATATATATGTTAGGGTTGTACCGATACATGTAAAAAAAAAAAAAAAAAAAGTGAGACAGTGGCAGTATTTTTTTTTTTTTTTTTAAAACACAGATTCCCCAGTCCTTTTCTCTGCAGCCTCAGCTAAAATGAATGGAGAGAAGCTCCTCTTCATTCATAAACTGAAGCATCGTAAACACGGGTTACAATGCTCATTCAGAAAAGGTAAAAGCCGGATTTAACGGCTCCTAGCTCCGCTCTCCATCCTGACAGATGGAGGAGGACATTGAGGGGGACAGCACGGGGTGATCGGTGTGGCTTTGGTGGGGGGGGAGTTACAAGCAAACGATCATCGCTGTATAACTTTAACTAAAGCAGCTGAAAAGGGGGCAGATCAGTGCCTGCAACTCCCCTTCTGCCCCGATCACCCCTGACTGCCCAGGTATCAGGTGAAGCATCGGAGCATTTCCCAGTGGACAAGTACTCAGGGAAATGCTCGGTATCGGGACCCTTAAAAAAAATAATAATATGTACATAGTAAGTCAGACCAGAACTGTAAACATAATGCACATTCAAAACATGCCTAACATACAAGAAAACAGACCCTGTAGTATCAACATTCTGCAGGTCAGTATATACTATAATTATACAGAGCATTATTTCCTAGTGATATGGTAGACTACTTAGACCTACAAAGCCATGCTGTACACTGAATAAGACAAAACACATAAGAAGTTCTCCAAAGAAGCTGACCGTCACAGTGTCCTCGCTGAGATACCCCGACAAACTCCCGCTGCCATACTGGATGGAAAAGTCTGTACCATTCTTCACATACGTGGAGGATTTGGAAGAGTCATACTTGTGGTGTATCCCTGGTAAGGAGAAATATGGCTAGTAAATGTTTTATAGGAAGTAAAACCTCATCCAAAACTCACGACAATGCTTTGGTAGTTTTACGCTAAAATTTTATGTTAAACATCAAAAGAAAAATACTGCTGATGTGCTTTATGAACAGTTTACCATCCCTGAGGCCATTTAAAAATGCTCTGCAACCCAAGGGTTTAAATGAAGCTCCCGGCTTCAGAAGCAGATATAAGCCTTGTCACCATTTTGTTCAGCTGCCTCCCAGATAGCCATTAAAATAATCCTACGGGATTGTAAAAGTGTTGCCTGTGGACAATTTTGGTGACCATAGTTTATTTTTTTAACACATTTCAGCTGTAGCCAAGAGAGGCAGAGAGGTTGTCAGTCCTTCAGCCCCTGTTTACACTGACAGCGGGAATGAAATCATGCAAGTTTAGCTGAACTGAACTCCCGCATTTCAGTCACGACTTCAGGGACGATTTCAGAGACATCTGTGCGGGTTGATGCATAGATGTCTATGGAAATCACTTCCGAAGTCGTCCAAAGTTGTACAAAAATGACCTTTGGGAATCCTTGTGGCGTTGCACCACTTTAGACTGTGCCATTGCCACCAATTTGACATGTCAACCTGGGCTAAAGCCGATTTCCAGGAAGGGAGAACCTTAGAAGCCGCCACTACTACAATGATCTTTGCGGTGTTCTGGGTCCTGTGTCAAGCAGCAGCGTTTCTGCATCCCCCTCATTTAAAAAAAAGGACCTCTTACTGCTCCTTGCAATTTTAAATTCAGCCTATGGCCACTGGCTGAGGTTCAGATTCAATGATATTTGCCATCATCCTTGCTCAATGACCTGGCTGTCAGGAAATCTCTCTTCCACTGGAACTTCCTAGCCCAACCTTTCTCCTACTCTGGTCTGCCTTTAGGCAATCCCTGAAAACACATTTTTTTTTATTTTTTAAAGCCCATGTCCCACTTCCAACTAAAAACTGTACTTTTATATTCTCAATTAGCTTGTATCTGTTCACAGCGTCTCCCTGCAGGGATGTAGTCCCAAGGGAGGGGGCGAGCACGCTGACTAACCCCCAGCCAGAACAGCTCGGATAATGGGGGCAAGCTTACTGAGGAACAAGAAGTGAGAAATTCAGACAAAGAAAAAAAAAAAACATTTAGAAGGGAAATCGAAGGGAAGGGTAAGGTGAACCAACAATGCACTAGCTAAAAGGAACCCATTTAGAAAAATAAAAAACCTTTACAACCCCTTTAACTTTTATATCACATGCCCCTCCCTTTTAAAAATTGTAAGCGCTCATGTGCAGAGCCTTCCTAATCCTCTTGTATTGAATTGCATTGTAACTGAAGGTCTGTCCTAATTTTTAAAACGCTACAAAAATTGTTGGCATTATAGACCAATCAGCCATAACTTTATGACCCCACTAATAGGTTAAGTGAGTAACAGTGATTAGGTCATTGCAATGGCATTACAAAGTGGGTGGCATATATTAAGCAGCAAGTTGTGCCTGAAGTTGATATGTTGAAAGAAAGAAAAAAAAAAAAAGGAAGGAAAAAGGGCATTGCAGTTTATGTATGGAGCTTCGTAGCTGCAGACCTGTGTTCACAGTCAAAACCGCCTACAATGGGCACGCGAGCATCAGAACTGGACCACAGAGCAATGCAAGAAGATGGCATGGCCTGATGAATCATGTGGATGGCCAGGTGCATGTGAATCGCTTACCTAGGAAAGAGATGACACCAGGATGCACTATGAAAAGAAGGCAAGCCGGAGGAGGCAGTATGATGCTCTGGGCAATGTTCTGCTGGGAAACCTTGGTCATGTCATTCATGTGGATGTTACTGTCCAAGTACACCCCTTAATTTAACCACTTCATCACCTTAGGACATCATATGACGTCCTGCAATTTGTGCGGGGATATCTGAGTGATGCCTGCAGCCACAGGCATTCAGAAATCGCCGTCTTCAGCCGGCGATTCTGTGCACCAGAAGAATGATCAAAGCAGTGGTTCCGCCGCTCGATCGTTCTTCTAGGTAGCGGTAGGGGACGTCCCCCCACTCCCGCCGCCATCCGGTGCTTCTCCGGGCTCTCCCATGCCATCGGGGGCCCGGAGAGCAAATCGGCCGGCGCTCGTTGGTGAACCATAGAGATGACTGGTGACCAGAAGGTCACAGTCATCTCTATGACCGTCGGAGGACCGGGCGCGACTTTATGACGTCACGCCCAGTACCCGGAATGTAAACACAGCCGCAACCGCAGCTGAATGCATTAGATCGGTGAATTTTTTTTCACGATCTAATGCTTTCCAGCCTGGAGGAGAGATGTGGGGTCTTATTGACCCCGCATCTCTCCATAAATAGGACCTGTCACACACTATTCCTATTACAAGGGATGTTTACATTCCTTGTAATAGGAATAAAAGTGATAAAAAAAAAAAATCTAAAAGAAAGTGTAAAAATAAAAAGAGAAGTATAAAAAATAATTTTTTTATTTTTAAAAACACCCCTGTCCTGGTCGATCGCGTGCAGAAGCAAACACGCATGCAAGCCCCGCCTACATATGTTAGCACTGTTCAAACCCCACATGTGAGGTATCATCGCGTGTGTTAGAGTGTCAGCAACAATTCTAGCACTAGACCTCCTCTGTAACTCAAAAATAGTAACCAGTAAAAAAAAAATTAAAGTGTCGCCTATGGAGATTTTTAAGTACCGAAGTTTGGCGCCATTCCATGAGTGTGCGCAATTTTAAAGCGTGACATGTTGGGTATCTATTTACTCGGCGTAACATCATCTTTCACATTATACAAAAAAAATTGGGCTAACTTTACTGTTTTGATATTTTTTAATTCATGAAACTGTTTTTTTTCCCATAAAAAAGGCGTTTGAAAATTTATTGCGCAAATACCGTGCAAGAAAAAAAAGTTACAATGACCGCCATTTTATTCCCTAGGGTGTCTGCTAAAAATTTTATATATATATATATATATATATATATATATATATATATATATATATATATATATATATATATATATATATATATATATATATATATATACACACACACACACACGTTACGGGGTTCTGGTTAATTTTTTTGCAAAAAGAAATTGATTTTTACATGAAGGAGAAAAGTGCCAGAATAGGCCCGGTGATTAAGTGGTTAAATAGCGCTCCCCAATAGCACCAGCCTCTTTCAGCAGGATGATGCGCCCTCACACACTGCAAAAATGGCTTAAGAATGGTTTGACGAACACGGGTTTGGAGGCGTTGACTTGGCCTCCAGATTCTCAATCCAGAAAAAAAAATTGGTAGGAGGTGTTAGAAAAAACAAACAACACACACACACACACACACACACACACACACACACACACACACACACAATCCATGAAGATCCACTTGCAGCTTACAGGAGCTTCAGAGGTCTAGGTGTGGTGTCCATGCCTTGATGGGTCAGGACTGATATGGTGGCAAAAGACGGGCCTACATAAACTTAGGTGTGTGGCCATAAAAAGGTATGGCTGATCGGTGTATACATGTAATACTTGTATTATAATATTAATAAACACGTATATTAGACAAAAGTCACAGTAAAGTTACTTACAACAGGCGATATCAAAAAAGGAGCAGTGGATGGAAGGCACCCAGAGATTTGAGGAGCCAGTGTCAAATACCACCAGGAAGGTTTGTGGAGGGCTGCCAATACCAATTTCACCATAATACTGGGCCTATTAGAGCAGAAAGTTCAACCAATATTAGACAACTTTTTACTAGTGGAAACAGAAAATAGGAGTCATTTGATTCTAAAGAAACCTAAAAACACACAAGAGTTATACTGAAAAATAAATCAGACTGTTCAGCGTTTCATAATAAAAAAATAAAAAAAACACAACAAATTAGCCCCCCCATTTACACTTTCTGTTTATTTCCCTATGCCTGACCATGCAGGATCCCATTCCTTCCAATGATCCCCGTTTGCCTGAATAAATAAAAAAAGAAAGGAAAGAAAGTATTCAGGCGTTTTTGAGCCCACAGATCCCCAGCAATGGGCCTGCAAAAAAATAAAAACACACGTCCAAAATAAACCCTTTTCAAACTCACCAGGAATAGTGATGTTGTTAAAGGGATAAAGAATTATTCTCTGGACTAAAAAAAAGCAGCTGATGTAACAGCTTGCTATAAATTAGACTTACTTTAGACCTGACCTATTATCACTGTCATGTGTCTAGTAGATTCCTGAACTGCAAGGTGACATTTTAACAGGTAAATCATTTCACTGATCACGCGACAGTCAGCCGTGTAATAAAACAATATACACAACAAGATGCATACTAGATAAACAGATTACAGAACAGTATTAGAAGGATGGGTGTATACCTGAGAAAACTACAGAACAATATACACAGCAAGGCCCCTTTCAGACGGGTGTTCTGATCAGGTCCGCCTATCAGTTTTTCAGGTGGTCCTGATCAGAAGGTTCATTCATTCCTATGTAGCCCAGTGAAACAGACACTGGATTCGGTATACTTTTAGCCACCTATAAGGGCCCTTTCACACTGGGGCGTTTTCCAGGCACTTTGGCGTTAAAAAAAAAAAAAAAGCATGTAAAGCACCTGAAAGAAGTCTCATCTGCAATCCCAATGTGAAAGCCTGGGTGCTTTCAGAACCCTTTCACACTGCCAGCGCTCTGGCTTTCACATTGGGATTGCAGATGCAGCTTCTTTCAGGCGCTTTTTTTTTACCGCTAAAGTGCCTGAAAAACACCCCAGGGTGAAAGTGGTCTTTGTGGCGCTTTACCAGCTTTGTCTGCTGCAGATACTGAGCCGACAAAGCTGTGTCATCCACCCACTCTGCTCCAATCAGCATGGAATCCACTCAGAGATCCCCTGCTGATTGCAACAGAATCTGCCCCATGTGAAAAAGGGTCCAAGTTTTAATTAGCATTTATTACTTAACAAAATTATGTTTAAACTACAACTACATTGCAGATGTGGAGACACAATACCACTAGGGGGCGATAAAAACTACAGACTAAAGACTACAGAGAGGTGTATACCGTAGCACAGCTTAGACCAGTAACTTTCCAGGCAGCTTTCCACAACCTTTGGCCAAGTTAAATGCTAGACCAACATTTTTCAACCAGGGTGCCTCTGGGTTTCTGCTGGGGGGACCCTGGCAAATTCCTTACAAATTGGCCAAAAACTGTATACAAGCCTGCCTTTCAGTTACACAAATCCACAGGCTGTTATTGTCCACTATAACAACCTTCCAGTTACTGGCATGCCGACAACCAATGACATTGGTTCATAAGGAGGACATCTGTGCATCCCTGTGCAGGTAAACATGGCTCTGCACAGGGCATGGATGCAATCCACCTATAAGAACAATCCCTAAGAGACATAAGATCAGGGGTCCACAACCTTTTTCCACTTAACGGCCGGATTCAATGCATGCGATTGCATTGAGGGCCGCATTTACTTGCTAATAAATGAAGATAATAAGATACCTAACAAGTCATGCTTTAAAAGTGTGCACACTCCTAGAATGGCCGACAAACCAAAATACTTAAAAATCTCCATAGGCGACACTTTAAGAATTTCTACAGGTTTCCCAGTTTAGAGTTAAAGAGAAGTCCTTGCGCTAGAGTTATTGCTCTTACTCCAACAATCACGGTGATTCCTCACATGTGTGGCTTGAACGTCGTTTACAGCCGAGACTTGCGTATGCGTTCGCTTCTGTGTGAACACGGAAGTATGGGGCGATTTGACTATCCCTTTAAAATACATTTTTCCCTCCCGCTGCTTGGGGATAATAGCTGAGCGGCTTCTTAGCTGCATCGGTTGTTATCCCAAGAAAGCCAACCACCAGCTCTACAAAGAATATCCGTTTGCAGCGAACCGGGTGCAGCCAGCGGACCGTAGGTTGCAGACCCCTGCATTAGATGGTGTCTGGAACTTTCTCAGAAAGTGAGGGAATACTTACGTCCAGATAGTTGAGCAGAGTCTCTGGGGTGGGCTCTGTGCTTGTAGGGAATCCAGGGTAATATTTGTGGTTTAATCCTATGTAGTCCTTTAGCTCTTTTGTAGAATTAGCCATGGAGTGCCGAATTGTGGCCATTTTCTTCAGAGGAATTCTGAAAAGAGGCAGAGAATGGATGAAACATTGGTACATTAAAACAAAATTCTGTAATCTCCAATTTACAGGAGCTTCCTTTATCAATAATAAAAAGGTCAAGTATAGGAAGGAGCAGATAATGTGCAGCACTTTTTCAAAAGGTCAACTAAAGAAAGGGTAAAAAAAAAAAAAAAAGAAGACCCACAACAATTTAGAAACTTTAAATAAAACTAACAAAAACACATTACAGCAGGGGTGTTCAACCCGTAGGCCCAGAACATCTGTAGGGATGCTGTGCAAACATAGCATCCACAGCAGCCTGCATGGACAAGCCAAGCAAATGCACATCTGGGGGGATGCCAGGTCTGCAATAGCCCCAGCAGTAGGGAATGCAGGGGTGCCAGGGGAGTAAATGAGGTAATGGGGGGGATCAAAGGGGGTTATTACAATTTGCACTGGCCCTAATCTCTGGTGTGAATGTAGCTTATGTATGCGCCCCAATCACTATAATAACAGATCGCCGGTAGCTGCACCTATTTGCAATTGCCTGCAGTGACTGATGTTGGACGCAGGCAAAGTGCATCCAGTAGCGATCGCCACAGGCAATCACTGGCTGTGCAGAGTCATGATTATTTTCATGACATATTGATGGCTCTCTGCACAGCCAGTGATTGCCTGTGGTGATCGCTACTGGATGCACTTTGCCTGCGTCCAACATCAATCACTGCAGGCAATTTCAAATAGGTGCAGCTACCGGCGATCTGTTATTATAGTGAACGGGGCCAGTGGCCGCACCTCCTTGCTGAGAGCCGCAGGAAGAACAGCTGATGAGCTATCATTGTTGTTTATCGCTCTAGTGTTACGATGCCCTCTTTTACCTTTGTAAAGACAGAAGAATTTTTTTCCCCCCATGCATTAAAAGGGAAAAAAAAAAAAAAAAAAAGAGAAGAAGAACACACAACTTCTGCATGCAGCCCCCCTCCCCCCAAAAAAGTTACCCAAGCTTGATTGTGATTCAGCGATGTGCACGAGAGCCGCTTTTCTCTTGGGTCTCTGCCTCCTCATTGGCTGTAACAGCCAATGGAGTCATTGGCTCCTGATGCTGTCAATGCCAGCCAGGGAGGAAGGAGTGGGGGCGGGACTGAACCACGCTCTTTGTGACCCATAGACACAGAGGCGGCTCGGACGCGAGCACACTCAAGTACCACCCCTGACAGCAGTACAGGGAGAAGTTTCCTGTACCAGTGGTCACTTTAAATCAGCACAGCTGTGCGGAGCTCCACACACAGGGTCAAGTCATTAATTATTTTACACAGCTCTGTGCATGGGCGTCCGCTGAACTTTTTCCAGGGGGGGGGGGGGCATAATTTTACGGTCACCTATGCTCCGCTTCTTTGACAATGTCATGAAGGGCAGGGGCTTAGTCATTATCCCATAAAGCCTTCTTCCTTAACTTGTACGGTCACGGTGGTCTTCCTTCTCCCAAGTCCTGTTTCCACATGTCCCTTTGAAAATACATTACAGGCAGCAAAGCAAACACGAGGGTGCACATACAGGAAGCAGCCAGAGGTGGCAGTAAAGAGCTCTGTAACTCAGTGACACTGATCTTGCAACAGCTGTGGAGCCAACTCGCACAAACACAGAGTCAGCACAGCTAGAGATGCAAGCATGGCAGACCCTTGCCGATTCCAGGGGGGGTCACTGGCCCCCCCTTACTCCTATGAGCGGACGCCCATGGCTCTGAATGAGCTACAAGCCCTGACATCTCTTGCGACTGTCGGCTTGTAGTTCTCAATAAACTACGACGGCACAGAGGAGGTAGTTCATCGATTCTTCCTGTCAGTGTATCTGCTTGCCTGTAAGGGCACACAGATACATTCATTGACAGATCTGCAGATTACTGGTGCAATGCTTTACAGATGCCAAAAAATGACCGGTATATATATATAAAAAATAAAAAAAATTGTATATTTACCTACAAAAAAAATGTGCATTTATCCTTTGATATCACTTTACAGGGAGTGCAGAATTATTAGGCAACGGAGTATTTTGACCACATCATCCTCTTTATGCATGTTGTCTTACTCCAAGCTGTATAGGCTCAAAAGCCTACTACAAATTAAGCATATTAGGTGATGTGCATCTCTGTAATGAGAAGGGGTGTGGTCTAATGACATCAACACCCTATATCAGGTGTGCATAATTATTAGGCAACTTCCTTTCCTTTGGCAAAATGGGTCAAAAGAAGGACTTGACAGGCTCAGAAAAGCAAAAAATAGTGAGATATCTTGCAGAGGGATGCAGCACTCTTAAAATTGCAAAGCTTCTGAAGCGTAATCATCGAACAATCAAGCGTTTCATTCAAAATAGTCAACAGGGTCGCAAGAAGCGTGTGGAAAACCCAAGGCGCAAAATAACTGCCCATGAACTGAGAAAAGTCAAGCGTGCAGCTGCCAAGATGCCACTTGCCACCAGTTTGGCCATATTTCAGAGCTGCAACATCACTGGAGTGCCCAAAAGCACAAGGTGTGCAATACTCAGAGACATGGCCAAGGTAAGAAAGGCTGAAAGACGACCACCACTGAACAAGACACACAAGCTGAAACGTCAAGACTGGGCCAAGAAATATCTCAAGACTGATTTTTCTAAGGTTTTATGGACTGATGAAATGAGAGTGAGTCTTGATGGGCCAGATGGATGGGCCGTGGCTGGATTGGTAAAGGGCAGAGAGCTCCAGTCCGACTCAGACGCCAGCAAGGTGGAGGTGGAGTACTGGTTTGGGCTGGTATCATCAAAGATGAGCTTGTGGGGCCTTTTCGGGTTGAGGATGGAGTCAAGCTCAACTCCCAGTCCTACTGCCAGTTTCTGGAAGACACCTTCTTCAAGCAGTGGTACAGGAAGAAGTCTGCATCCTTCAAGAAAAACATGATTTTCATGCAGGACAATGCTCCATCACACGCGTCCAAGTACTCCACAGCGTGGCTGGCAAGAAAGGGTATAAAAGAAGAAAAACTAATGACATGGCCTCCTTGTTCACCTGATCTGAACCCCATTGAGAACCTGTGGTCCATCATCAAATGTGAGATTTACAAGGAGGGAAAACAGTACACCTCTCTGAACAGTGTCTGGGAGGCTGTGGTTGCTGCTGCACGCAATGTTGTTGGTGAACAGATCAAAACACTGACAGAATCCATGGATGGCAGGCTGCATGAGTGTCCTTGCAAAGAAAGGTGGCTATATTGGTCACTGATTTGTTTTTGTTTTGTTTTTGAATGTCAGAAATGTATATTTGTGAATGTTGAGATGTTATATTGGTTTCACTGGTAAAAATAAATAATTGAAATGGGTATATATTTGTTTTTTGCTAAGTTGCCTAATAATTCAGCACAGTAATAGTCACCTGCACACACAGATATCCCCCTAAAATAGCTAAAACTAAAAACAAACTAAAAACTACTTCCAAAAATATTCAGCTTTGATATTAATGAGTTTTTTGGGTTCATTGAGAACATGGTTGTTCAATAATAAAATTAATCCTCAAAAATACAACTTGCCTAATAATTCTGCACTCCCTGTAATGTCAGTATTACTTCTGTCAGTTTTCTTGCTACCTATATGCAATGCTAGTTTTACAAAATATTCATTAAAATACATAACAAAAAGCACTCTGCGTTAATTGATTACAATAAAGGAATGAAGTACAAAACCACTATACATTCCATTGGAATGTTGGACCTTTCTTTAGGCTGTGGAAACTGCAATATTTGAAATGGCAAACCTTATCCCTTTTCCAGTATCCAAACATAGTAGGCCTTTTATTACTGTTTGGCAAACAATTTACAGATGCCCTTGTGATGTACAAATATTTCCCAACCTTTGGAGCTACTTGTAGAGCCCGTTTAAACAATTTGCTGTTCCTGTTCAGCAATTCATCTTCCTACATCAGATCTTCCCCTCCAGTCTGCTCAGTGAACAGCATTTTTTGGTCAGTTTATAAGGCAGGAAACACAAAATTGAAAAAAATTTTTTTTTTTTTTTTTTTTAAACTTCAGCTAAAACGATATGGCTGATAAAGGGAATAAAGCTTGTTATTGCAGTTTTTTAGCACCCAAGTCTGTTCATTTCCCAAACACGCATTTAGCACATGCATTTTACTACTAAAATGCACTAAAACATGTCCATGGTTCTCAGGGGAACATGAGAAACAAACACACACACACACACACTAATTTTATAATATATATATATATATATATATATATATATATATATTACACACACATACATATATACACACACACACACACATATACATATACATACACACACACACAGTACAGACCAAAAGTTTGGACACACCTTCTCATTCCAAGAGTTTTCTTTATTTTCATGACTATGAAAATTGTAGAGTCACACTGAAGGCATCAAAACTATGAATTAACACATGTGGAATTATATACATAACAAAAAAGTGTGAAACAACTGAAAATATGTCACCTTTTGCAGCAGACACATCTCTAGAACAACTGTTAAGAGGAGACTGTGTGAATCAGGCCTTCATGGTAGAATATCTGCTAGGAAACCACTGCTAAAGAAAGGCAACAAGCAGAAGAGACTTGTTTGGGCTAAAGAACACAAGGAATAGACATTAGACCAGTGGAAATCTGTGCTTTGGTCTGATGAGTCCAAATTTGAGATCTTTGGTTCCAACCACCGTGTCTTTGTGCGACGCAGAAAAGGTGAACGGATGGACTCTACATGCCTGGTTCCCACCGTGAAGCATGGAGGAGGAGGAGGTGTGATGGTGTGGGGGTGCTTTGCTGGTGACACTGTTGGGGATGTATTCAAAATTGAAGGCACACTGAACCAGCGTGGCTACCACAGCATCTTGCAGCGGCATGCTATTCCATCCGCTTTGCGTTTAGTTGGACCATCATTTATTTTTCAACAGGACAATGACCCCAAACACACCTCCAGGCTGTGTAAGGGCTATTTGACCAAGAAGGAGAGTGATGGGGTGCTGCGCCAGATGACCTGGCCTCCACAGTCACCGGACCTGAACCTAAGTGAGATGGTTTGGGGTGAGCTGGACCGCAGAGTGAAGGCAAAAGGGCCAACAAGTGCTAAGCATCTCTGGGAACTCCTTCAAGACTGTTGGAAGACCATTTCAGGTGACTACCTCTTGAAGCTCATCAAGAGAATGCCAAGAGTGTGCAAAGCAGTAATCAAAGCAAAAGGACCTAGAATATGACATATTTTAAGTTGTTTCACAATTTTTTGTTATGTATATAATTCCACATGTGTTAATTCATAGTTTTGATGCCTTCAGTGTGAATCTACACTTTTCATAGTCATGAAAATAAATAAAACTCTTGGAATGAGAAGGTGTGTCAAAACTTTTGGTCTGTACTGTATATATATATATATATATATA
Source organism: Rana kukunoris (assembly GCA_029574335.1). NCBI lineage: Eukaryota > Metazoa > Chordata > Amphibia > Anura > Ranidae > Rana > Rana kukunoris. The sequence continues at coordinate 208,302,226 of CM056059.1, read as the reverse complement.
TATATATATATATATATATATATATATATATATATATATATACACACACACACACACACACACACATACATACACACACACCTCAGCTCTCGCTATAAACTTGTATTTATATGACTACGTCATCTCCATGACATTACTTCCAGCTTCAGGCCTATCTGTAAGTCAGTTAAGTCTTTAATCCCTCCATGTTGTCAACAGGGAGATCAGAATGTTTGCAACCTTAGCTACAGTACTGACAATTTTCAAACAGGTATCTCAAAGTCTCATGCCACCTTCTCCAAACGGGGGTCTGTCTCTCTCTCTCTCTCTCTCTCTCTCTGTAAGACAAAAAGGCATAATGACCTAGTATGCATCACATACTAACTCATTATTAAATGCTTTCCTTAGATCAAACCTGTTGCAGCGGCTGTGATTGGCGACATGTCTCCGCCAGTCACGGCACGCTGCTAAAGAAATGGCATGAGCAAGGCGGTTCTTTCGGCGTGCATGTGCCCCTAAATGCAGGTTTATAAGATATTTACAGGTAAGCAGTGTGCATGAGCCATTAGGGCCTATGGAAAAGATACACAGAACCACATGGATCTCCAGATCGATGGAGGACCAAAGCGCTCACGGCACTGGGTCAAGGACAACCCCTGAGGTCTGGTGGTAGGTATTTCTAGCACAGAAAAGGTGATAGATGCAATTTGAGTTGTCATCATTAAAAGGCATTCTTATTCTTAATTGGCTCTTTTTACAGGTAGGTCACCGTAGGTGGTGACAATATTAGAGTCAGTACGGTCATTAGGCAACACTTTAAACTAGCTCAAGATGGTATGATATTTTCCCAGCCTCAAAAGGCGTGGTTATGCGATTCTCACAACATTTCTAATAAAAACACACCAAGAAATGCAGCCAATACATGTGAGAATATGAGCGGGCCTGTCATCTGTAGTAAACAGTTTAAGATCAAAACAAATCTGTCTAGACATACACAACGACTGAGAAAATACCAGCTTTGCTACAACATGCATAACCTGGCAATACACTGAATGGAAAAAATACTAACAGATTCCCCAAGTTACACAAATGAGGTGGATGTAGGAATACACACACACACACACACACACACACACATTGTATTCTCACAGCAGCACCCCAGCTGTCATAATAGGAATACACGGATCAGAGGCTGATTGAAGAAGATGATTTTCCAACAAGTCACTTTGACAGAAGTCGATCAACTTCAGCCAAGCAGCGAGTTACACGCCGATTGAAATTTGTCTGGTTCCTGCTGAACGGGCCAAATTTCAGTCAGTGTAAGGCCGCATACACACGATCGGTCCAACCCGATTAGAATGGTCCGATAGACCGTTTTCATCGGTTCACCGCTGAAGTGGCCTGATGTGCGTACACACCATCAGACCAAAATCCGATCGAGTCAGAACGCGGTGAGGTAGAACACAACGACGTGCTGAAAAAACGAAGTTCAATGCTTCCAAGCATGCGTCGACTTGATTCTGAGCATGCGCGGGTTTTTGGTCCGATGCTTTTGCGTACTAACCATCGTTTTGGTCCGATGGTCAGGCGTCCATCGGACCGATTTTGAAGCAAGTTTTAAAACGGACCAAACCAATCGTGTGTACGCGGCCTAAGGCTTGCTTTACCTGATAATGCAGTTTAAAAGGAAACGCATGCAATGCTCTGCAACATAAATCAGCCAATACTGCTGCCTGTAGTCATTCAGTGCCACGTCTCAGGATGTGGTAAGACTTATCGTTGAGCAACTGAACAAAAGCTGTATAGGTTACCTGTACAGTCACTAAATATTGGCTCTGTGTCTCTGATCTTTACAACTCAGCAACACTGAAGGAAAAAAAAAAACGTATTTTGCTTTACTCAGTACCTTACACTTGTACACAGCACTACCATACCATGCATTGTGGTTTTAAAGAATAATTCCAGGTATTGGTATCCAGCGTGGTCCAATCTAAAGCTGGCCATACAATGAATGACTGCACAGTGTTCCCCGATTGGCGGATTGGACAAGTTGGAGGGGAGGGCAGCGATGTCACGGAACACCTGTGTGGGAAAAGAGAGCCCTTCCCACAGATAATTGCACAAGTATGTGGGTATGAATGAGGCCTGAGGCTTGAACAGACACTGACAGAGAAACGATAGAAGCTTCTGCCAACATGCACCAAAGCTTTTCATATGTGTGCCGTATGCCACCCTTACATCTTATATACTCCACGATCGTGCATTTGCTGACCTGCGCCCATTGTTTCTCTAGTGATACTTATACAAGAGAAAATAGGATTTTTTATGACAGCTTACCTGTAAAATCCTTTTCTTGGAGTACATCACGGGACACAGAGCGGCAATCCATTACTATGTGGGTTATAGAGTCTACCTTTAGGTGTGGAAACTGGTGTAATTAACTACACAGGAAGTTCCCTCCCTATATAACCCCTCCCATACTGGGAGCTCCTCAGTTTTTGTAGCAAAGCAATAAGTGTCCCAATATCCCCAAACAAGAGGGGCGGGAGCTCTGTGTCCCGTGATGTACTCCAAGAAAAGGATTTTACAGGTAAGCTGTCAAAAAATCCTATTTTCTTTATCGTACATCACGGGACACAGAGCGGCAATCCATTACTATGTGGGATGTCCGAAAGCAATGCTTACTGAGGGGAGGGAGACACAAACAACGCAGGCCGCCATCAGATGTGAGGATCTATAATGCTGCCAGATGCATACTGCGCCAAAAAGCTGCATCCTTTTGCCCTCCTATGTACATCTGACAAGAATCAGTGAACCCAAGCACAGACGCCAAGTTGCGGCCCTGAAAATCTGTGCCATAAAGGCTCGGTAAAGCATCGCGCATAAAGCGCTTACTATCCTGGTACGGAGCACCCCCCCCCCCCCCAAGAAACAGGGGGAGTCCCACTCTCCGAACCACAAGCCTGAATAATACCCTGATGAATCAATCTTGAAAACAGTTGATTTTAGACGCTGCCTGCCCCTTCCTGGGGCCTCCTGGTAGCGCAATAACATCAGCTTTCCGTATCCGAGCAGCCGCTTCAGATAGGCCTTGACCCTTCTACTCCAAAAGGAGAGAGTGTAACCATTTTAATAGCTGAACACTGCCTGCCCACATCTAGGGTCTTCTGGCAGCACAATAAAAACTTCAGATTTCTATATCTGAACCTTCAGATAGATATTTAACTGCTCTCATCTCTACTGAGAGAAAGCAATAACCTTTCCTTCCGAAAACAAGGTTTTGAAAAAGGGGGAGGTAAGAATATCTAGATTCAAATGAACACTAGATCCTTCTAGTAAATAAGGCTGGGTGAGGATTAACATCACCCTACTAGTAAGAATAAGTATGGTTTTATACCAAGAGGTTGCCAATACTGAAACTCTCTTGGAGGCTACCACAACCAAGAACACCAATTCCCCTGTTAAAGGCTGAAGGGAAATATGGTGCATCGGCCCACAGAGCTGACCCTGTAAGCCGACAAAACTAGAGCCAATCCTCCAAGCACAAGGGCGACTAAACTGGTGGACTTATGCGCGTCACCCCTTGTATAATGGCTCGGAACAAAGAGTGTGAAGCAAGCGACCTTTGGAGGCAAGGCCGAGATCGGATCCTTGATGTAACTTAAGGCTGGCTCCGTCTCCTTTCCAAATGCAGGAAGGCAGGAATTTTATCTTTGACAAACTTCCAAGGATGCCACCATCTGTTTCATACCAGGAACATGGGCTCTCCCGATCCTGGGATATCTGGTCCTGGAGGCCAGCCTTCCTGTATGAATCAAGGAAGTGCCGTTGATTCTAAAAACCCTGATCCTGAAGAATGTGGGCTAAAATAGCCAGACCATTAATTCACCTGTTGCACGACAGGATGTAATACCCCCTTCGAAGTAGGCCTGGCCAAGATGTAAGGGACCGTGGGTCCTCTACTACCACCCCTACTGTCCCTGCACAGAAAAGGTCGTCAGGGCTATGCCGGAGTAATCAGGCCAGCTTCCGCCATCCTCTAATGTTGCATGGAAGCCACAAACGCCGCGGCACTGGGGGGAGAGACATAACCAGTGACCACTGGTCCCACCAGATTACTAACACATCTGCCCCGCATGCGGGTGGATCCCTTGTCCTTGACCTCAAGCTGTTCAATTTCTTGTTGAGCCTGGACGCCAATACATCTTATGTACAGGGTACTATTTCTATGGCCCTTGGTCAGGAAAACAGTCGGGGTGTAGAGGTCCTTCTCCTGGAGACACTTGTTGACGGCTACAGCGAATCGCCTGCCAATTCTGCATTTCATGAAATGACGAATGTCAATAGGCAAGGCACAAGCTCCTCCTTGGTAAATTAAGTATATCACTTAATATGGTATAGTCTGATTGAACTCTGACCGAACCAACCAGCCTCTGAACGTTCAGGCCCCTAAGCCAGATACTCCATCGGTAGCTCTAGCTGACAGATAAGGCTCCCTTGGAGCTCGACTACTTCCCCTGGGCCAAGGTCTCTTCCTGACCTGGCAAACCCTTTAGTTAAGAACCACCAAGAGGAATTCCAGCCTATCTCTGGGACCGGTTCTTTGGATAATGCTAGGTCAAGATCCACTCCTTCTAGGCCAACACAATACTGTTTATAACAGTCCTGAATAAAAGTATAGGGAACTGTCTTGAATGAAGCAGCATCTTCTCTAGTGCCTTAAGCAGAAGGCCAAAAGTAAGGAACTGTTCCTTGCCGTAACCACCTAGACCAGCTTTCTTATAGCGATGGTCTTGTCTTAGGCCAAAAGTACTCTCCTGGTGCAAAACATACCCAGCTTCTGGTCAATGAAGAATGTATCTTTAGACTGGAATCCTAACCCAGGAGATCCAGATACCTGACCATGCTGGACACCCTTAGGTCCAGCCATGCTGCTGACTGATCCATCAGCAGGAGTCTGCTTCCGTATGCCATTACTGCTATACCCTGGGCCTACAGACCTGCTAGAGGCGGGCCCTAGCACCCTGACAACCCAGACACGGAGGCTAACCCAAAAGGGCAAGACCACCAACTGGAGATAGTGCTGTTCCCCTGCGAAACGCAGACAACCTCTGTAGTCCCAAGTAAATAAACACATATGCAACTGGCTCCCCATATGTGTATGTGGCAAGTGTTAAAGCCATATGCCTCAATAGAGGCGTGTGTACATGGCAGTGTGTGTTCATGGAAGCATGAAATCATATAAATATGTCTCACGCCAAACATGCATATAGCATGTGTGCTCTGGAACGAGCATCCTTGCAAGCAAGCATGTGCTATAAACGTGTTATGCAACAATGTGCAACATGAACCCATGCAGACACGTATCTCTATGCGAACACAGGGCATCCTGTATTGCTTAATTAAGCCACCATGTGCAACTTTAAAGTAACCATGCATGCGATTCAGCATCTTCCATGCGATCAACATCTTATGCATTTTAAGCACTACTGTGCGGACAAGAACCCTTGTGTGACCAAGCACCCCTGTGCGTTCCAACATCCTTATGCACCCAAGCATCTTAATGCGACTTTAGGCATTTCTGTGAAACAAGCCTCTCTATGTGATCAAGTATCCCTGGGTAATCCAGGACTCTGTTGATCCAACAACCATGTGTGATCCAGCTTCTTTTTGCATTCAAGCATCTTTAAGCGATCCCTTTAGGCCTTGAGTAATCCAGGACTTGGGTGATCGGGTAATCCTGTGTGATTCAGCATTTTTATGCCTTCAGGCCTCTTTATGCGATTCTAGGCATTTCTGTGGGAACAAGCCTCTTTGCGTGACTAAATATCCTTGGGGAATCAAGGACTTGGGTGATCATGTAATCCTGTGTGATTCAGCCTGTTTATACCTTCAGGCCTCTTTATGCGATTCTAGGCATTTCTGTGGGAACAAGCCTCTTTGCGTGACCAAATATCCTTGGGGAATTAAGGACTTGGGTGATCATGTAATCCTGTGTGATTCAACCTTTTTATGCATACAAGCATCCTTTATGCGATTCAGCATTTTTATGCATACAAGCATCTTTATGCGACTTTAGGTACTTTTGTGGAAACAAGCCTATTTGTGTGACCAAACATCCTTGGGTAATCCAGGACGCTGATGATCAGGTAACCATGTGTGATCCAGCATCTTTTTTGCATCCAAGCAACTTTATGCGATTTTAGGCCTTTCTGTGGAAACAAACCTCTTCTGTGTAACCAAACATCCTTGGGGGAAACAAGGACTTGGGTGATCAGGTAATCATGTGTGATTCAGCATTTTTATGCCTACAAACGTCTTTATGCGATTCAGCATTACAAGCATCTTTTATGCGACCTCTTTTGTGGAAACATGCAGCACCATATAGACAGAAACATGTATGTTTATGCGATCCACAATAGAATCTGCTCTGTTACTTGTTTTTATCCCACATGCATTCCAAACTCATGTATGTTATGCAACATGCGGACTGGTAAAGAGGAAATTATCCTCTGCAGATGTGTGTTTCCTCAATTAAGAGACATTAGCAATGTGTGCCTGCAACTGTGCATCCCTCCGATGCATTTGGTTAGCCTGAAGCCGACACCAGGCTGAGGATTATATGGAGGTCTTACTAGCCACCTATAGGAAAACCTCTCTTTACACTCTAAGGAGAAGATAGAGGTGTAATCAGAACCTGTAGGGCTTTTGATAGCTTCTCCTTGTTAGGCTGCAGCTCCTGTCTCCTGTCCTCTGACAGTGAAACTTTTATCCCCAAGCTTTCTAATCCCTTTGTTTCAGGATTAAAGCAGGAAAAGGGGAACACCCCCCCTTTTTTTTTTTTTTCTCGCAAAACACAAAACACATGCAGAGTGATTGCAATGTTGGGGGAAGGCTGCATTGCCTGACAGGTCTGATGGCTCAATCTATGAGCTGTTTAAGTCTCTTGAGAGGAGAATAAGGGTCCACCAGGTTCAGGTGGCGATCCCTCTTTATATTTCTACCCCTGACCTTATTCAATGGGGAGACCAAGTCCTAAGCTAAAGCAGAGGCACTTAACCCAGGTGCATCAAATAGCTGAATTTAGTCTGACACAATGCCTGCTAATCTGCACAGCTAGATGCGAGTAGGCGTCTTAGATGAATCTGTATCCAACTCACACAAGGTGCTTACGTTTGTGTCCCCCTAGCTTTACAGAGCTCTGACGTCCGGGCCCTTTGAAGAGCCTTCTCTGCGACTGCACTGAGCCGGTGAGCATGTGCAACATGGTAGAGTCTGAAGCGGAGGAAGTGGGACACAATAGATCAGCTAACACTTAAGCTTCCGTTTTCTGGAAAGCATGGTAAGCAAAAACATCAGGCATGTCTTCTACTGCCCATAGTAGTGGAAACACAGATAAGACTTGCAACTACTCACGGAAGACAATCCTTTGTATAGGATTAAGGGCATATATTTATTTATTTATTTTTTTATTTATGTACCGGCCCCTTCAAGGGGAGATATATAGGTACTGCAGCCATCCTGTCTAACAGACATGGTGGGCCAGGCTGCATGCCGGCTAGGGGAGGTATATGGGTGCCCTGAGCCATCCTGTCTCAGAAGACATAGTGGTTTACATTGCCCATGCATAGAAGCATAATATAGGTGAGACCCAAGTCCCCCACGGAGGACCTACTGTCGAACCAAGTCCCGTAGGCCCTCCTCTTACCTTCTCCACGCTGCAGGGTATTGCCAAGCAAGAGGCCCCATCTCCCCCTTCACCGTGGGTATTGTCCTAGACCTTCAGGGACCAGGGTCCATGGCAGGAACACCAACTCCCCTGGACCTATATAGCATCCTGGCAGCAGAAAAAACATTTGGTCCTTAGAAGGCACAAAGTTCTGGAACCCAGGATCCAGCCCTCCGCAGAGAGGCATTATAGGCTAAACCTCGTTCTTCGTACCGAGGCCCGGGTACCGTCCACTTTGGCTATGAAGCACCTTGGACGGATCCAGATTTATGGAGGTTCTTTACATCTAGCATGGATCCCTCCAGTGGAGCTCCTAAGAGCACATGTTCACTCGTGACCAACACCTTAGACACTGATGAAAAAACTGAGGAGCTCCCAGTATGGGAGGGGTTATATAGGGAGGGAACTTCCTGTGTAGTTAATTACACCAGTGTCCACACCTGAAGGTAGACTCTATAACCCACATAGTAATGGATTGCCGCTCTGTGTCCCGTGATGTACGATAAAGAAATCTACATTTCCTCCATTACATCAGCAGCTGTAGTGTGCATGCAACTTCATTTCAGAAGTGAAGAAAGAATCTCAAGTAGCAACTGAACAGGACTGATGCAATTCCCCACTTCTTCCTTTAGCAGATGGTGAAAAATACAGCCTACCTACTATACTATTGTGTAATTAGAGGCAAGATATACATTTTATATATTAAAATATATAATTAAGGCCATGTTAATGTGACATCCCAACCATATTTAGGGTGTAACCCAAAATATGGTTGTGCTGCCTAATCTGACCACAGTAATCATGGATCTGCAGCCATGATTACCGTCGTCAGCACGGGGGGACACACAGGAACAGCCAGGTTTTGTGATCTCGATTCAAACCCCAAGCCTTGTAACCAACTTCCTTCTTAGAGCAAACTTCTGTGTAAATGCAGGAAATTTAACCACTTAAAGTCGATGGGACAGATTCAGATACATTTGCGTATCTTTAGAGCGGCGTAGCGTATCTTCTTTACGATACGCCGCCACAACTTAGAGAGGCAAGTGCTGTATTCACAAAGCACTTGCTCCCTAAGTTACGGCGGCGTATCGTAAATGGGCTGGCGTAAGCCCGCCTAATTCAAAGTAGAAAGGAGGTGGGCGTCATGTATTTAAATTAAGCGTGACCCCATGCCAATGAATGACCGCTCGAACTGGGCATGCGCGCGCATGCTCAGAATCACCTCGGAAAAACTCCCTAAGTGACGTCGGCGCGCAATGCCTACGATGTGTGAATGTAACCTACGCCCAGCCCTATTCCCGTACTACGTAAACGACGTAGAATTCAACGGCATTGTTCCCTGGCCCATACCTTTGCATTAGCTGCGCCTCATATAGCAGGGGTAACTTTACGCCGGACGTAAGCCTTACGCAAAGCACGTATAGGAAGCGGCCGAGCGTATCTACATTCGTGAATCGGCGTATCTCCCTCATTTGCATATTTCTAATGGGAGCGCCGAATGCGTCCAGCATAACTATGCGCCCACGATACGCCGACGTAGGCAAGTTACGTCGGGCAGAGGAAGGCTATTTTTTCGGCGTATCTTGCTTTGTGAATTGGCGTAAAGATACGACGGCGCACATTTGAAGTTACGCCGGCGTATCTGGAGATACGCCGACGTAAGCGCTTTCTGAATCTGGCCCAGTATCTTTTTCCGACACTTGTTTCTCAAGTTAAAAATCTACCTTTTTTTGCTAGAAAATTACTACTATTATATATATTTTAGCAGAGACCCTAGGGAATAAAATGGCAATTGCTGCAATATTTTACGTCACACTGTATTTGCCCAGCGGTTTTTCAAATGCAATTTTTGGGGGAAACACATACACTTCAATGAATAATTAAAAAACAAAAAACAACACGCCCAACAGTAAAGTTTACCCATTTTTTTTTGTCTTAATGTGAAAGATGACGTTACCCCGCGAGAATCGTGATCTATCTTCTAAGCAAAAAATTGCGATTCTCATTTTAGCCAGAATCGTTCAGCTCTAATAGGGATGAAAAAATGACATAGCAGGAGCACTTTGCTATACAGTGTGCCTTAAAGGAGAAGGGTCTTAGCTAGTCTGCATGAGCCTGTGTGTTTATTTTATTAATATGGGTGCATTCAGTACATTTGTGCAAAAGGGGGATTAGGTCTTAAAGACAAAAAAAAATCTGCATCATATGAAGATATTTCTGAATACGTGTTAGTACAGAGACATGTGATCCCTTCCTGTATTATATAATATACAGCATGCCTGCATTGTATTTAAGCTCACGTCACCACACCTCCCGAGTGCATCGCAGCATGAATACGACACGGTGTCCTAGGGGTAACCTGCCTTCATAATAAGGTCACTGTATGTGAACAGGGCTTAATGGTTTTGAGCTCATTTACCTTGTGGTGCTCTTTAAAGAGCGATCTGTGTTCGGGCCTAAATGCTTTACCCTTTGTATCCCATACTAGTGCGCCAAAACCAGGTGAACGGCTTTCGTTCGGTTTACAAACTGCGCGCACGTAACCTGGCGAAAGTGGCATGCTTTGGCATTGCTGCAAAGCATCGTGGCATGCGCACACCTCTGGCTTGTACCTCTGCAGCTAAAGGGTGAAGCGCGAAGGGGGGCGGGGTGTAAAAGTGAGGCTAACTTGTGGCGTATTACAACCGTACATGTGAACAAGTCCTTAGACCAGAAGTAAACTTACCTTAACCTCAGCAGTCCTGTTCCTTGTCAGCGCTGACATCTTCTGCTGCGTGCCAGTCTTCGGCCATACAAATTCGGCCATACAGAGCCCAGGCCAGCGGAGTAAATTGAGCTATGCATGCACAGCTCAGATTACATGCTGGAGAAGATAGTGAGTAGGCAGGTAGGTGCATCTTATTGCAGAGAACACATTGCAATAAAAAGCCTGTCAGCTCGCTGTTTATAACACTGACATTTTAGTTCTTTAAGCCCCTGGTCACACCAAAGCGACTTGTCATGCGATTTAACAGTTTCAAATCACATGACAAGTAGCACCCTACTGTCTGCATTGGAATCAGTCACATTGGGGGAACGTCAGTTACACCAATTTTGAAAGTAGCTCCTGCACTACTTTTTGGAAGGGCAACTTGCATAGACATCTCTACATGAAGTCGCACTGATGTCTTTCAAGTAGCACCTGAAGTAGCACTGAAATGCTACCTTGAAAGCAATTTCAAGTGGAGTGCTAACTATACCCATTCCAAAAAATGTTCCCTAACCTGTATAATAGCTCTGTGTGCCTACCCATTTCCAATCTGCTCCAGTCACATGATCATGCAGCTCCAGCCCTCCTGTGTCAGCTGATCAGGAGAGAAGGGATCACAAACAATCCCTCGTTCATAGGAACCTATCCTGGAATTCCCACACATTGTCCAGCCTGAGCCACACAGAGCGCCCCCCCCCGCCCTTCCCACCTACACACAGAGCGCCCCCCCCCCCTTCCCACAGAGCGCCCCCCCCCCCTTCCCACCTACACACAGAGCGCCCCCCCTTCCCACCTACACACAGAGCGCCCCCCCTTCCCACCTACACACAGAGCGCCCCCCCTTCCCACCTACACACAGCGCCCCCCCCCTTCCCACCTACACACAGAGCGCCCCCCCCCCCCTTCCCACCTACACACAGAGCGCCCCCCCCCCTTCCCACCTACACACAGAGCGCCCCCCCCCCCCTTCCCACCTACACACAGAGCGCCCCCCCCCCTTCCCACCTACACACAGAGCGCCCCCCCCCTTCCCACCTACACACAGAGCGCCCCCCCCCCCCTTCCCACCTACACACAGAGCGCCCCCCCCCCCTTCCCACCTACACACAGAGCGCCCCCCCCACCTACACACAGAGTACACCATAGCCCCACCCTCACCTGTCCATGGAGACCCTTCCCACACACCCATCTTTCTATCTCTCACCTGACCAGCGCTGTGCCCGGATGTAGCAGTGCTCCCAGCAGTAGAGTCCATGTCAGCAAAGCCTCCATAGTTGTCCGAGCTGAATATCTTCTCACACAGCAGACCTGAGTACTGCGCGTCTTCCTATCACACTCCACACAGGTCACAAGACGTCTCTTCCCCACACGTGATGTGTCAGCTGACCCACCTGTCACATGACTAGGAAAGGGCGAGAGAATAAACACAAGTCATTGCTAACCCTTGTTCGCCCCCCAGTGGTCATTACAACCATAACAAACGCGGAACTCTAGCGAAAAAAATTAAAAGCATAAAGTTCCAGTTTTTCTTTCCCAGTGATTCTTATTTACATTTTCAACGAAGGTAGAAGAACAGGCACACAGACAACAAATAGTCTACATAAGTTGCATTCCAGGGTACAAAACCTATTGAAGTGTTCTTTCCCCCTTAGGCCCTTTTAATTTACACTGGGCGGACGCCGGCAGCGGATCCACCCACTCAACATCTCTCCGCTGATCCCAGCTGAGCAGGTGGATGACAAGTCTGTGTCTGCTCCACTGATGACACAGACACAGCCCTGTTCTCTATGGGGCAGTCAGATAAAAATAGACCGCCTGTCCAGGGGCGGGCTGACCATTCAGGCACTGCCCGAGGGCCCCATGCCACTAGGGTAAGGTGACCAGATTTTTAAAATGAAATCCGGGGACATATTTTTTTCTTTACTAGTAATGGCGGCAATCAGCGACTCTCTGCCCGTCGCCGCCCGCCTCACAGTCTCTCAAGTCTTACTCTTCAGGCCCCGGCTACTACTGGATGGGGAGCGGAGGAAGATCACTCCGCCAGGGAAGGCAAGGAGATGGGCAGGTGGCTGACCAGGATTTGAGCCAAGGCAGAAGAACATGCGAGCAAAGCACATAATCATCATAAAGGGGCACAGATAATGGGAAAAATACAACCCCCCTATACTAGTAGGCACGGCGGAGTGGGGGGTGTAATTCTATTTTTTTTATTTTAATTCTGCACTGACTGTCTTTAAAATTGCCCCTGCCCCCTATTAAATCCAATCTGGGGACAAAACCAGGGACAGACTTGGTCTGGGGACAGTGTCCTCAATCAGGGGACTGTCCCCTGAAACTGGGGATGTATGGTCACCCTACACTAGGGGGCCCCATCAGGGTTAACAGCCTCAGTAAAACCAGGGACATCATGTACAAATATGTCTCTGAAATGTTCCTTACCGACTTTTGGTCTAGAAAATCCCAAGATTATACCTGCCCGGCCTCTCCAGTACCTTTTCAGTGTGTGTATGTATACTGTGTGTGTATATTGTGTGTCTATACTGTGTATACTGTATGTGTATATTTTGTGTCTGTGTGTGTGTATGATGTGTATCTGTGTATGATGTGTATTTATATTGTATGTGTGTATACTGTGTATGTATACTGTATTTGTATACTGTGTGTCTGTATAGTATGTATGTATACTGTATGTGTGTGTGTATACTGTGTGGCCCCATAATCTCCTATTGCCCAGGGGCCCCATAAGTTGTCAGTCCACCCCTGTGCCTGTTTGCTTCCATCCAACTGTCTTCTGATCCGACAGATGGGATTCCCAGTCCGTCTGTTTTTAGCGGCCCGGATCGAATGCCAGCGGGTGTTGAAATTCTCAATTCCATAGAGAAGAATGGAAAAACCTGAAAAACTGCCAGACAAACCCGATCATAACGTCTGTGTGAAAGGGGCCTAAGTTTTTGGACTGGGTACTGCTTATAGCTCTCAACTGTCCCTGATTTCGAGGGAATGTCCTCATTTGTTCCTCATTTTGCTCTGATCTATAGAGTTGTATATAAAATGCACTTTTTATCTATCAAAAAGTGTTTCCCATCACTAAACCTTTCATCTGATTTCTAAGTTGTTGCATTTTTAAATTCTAAAATCCAATAGAAAGGGAATAGTAGTGGTAAAAAGAACTTGTGGGTTTAACCAATCTTGTGTTTATGTACAATTCTCCTTTAGGCCGCGTACACACGATCAGACCAGTTTCATCAGACCAATTTGATGGTGTGTACGGCCTATCGCACTGTTGTCCATCGGACGAAAGTTTTAAAACTTGCTTTAAAATCTGTCCGACGGACACCTATCAGTCAGACAGATTCGATGGTTAGTACGCCAAAGCATCGGACCAAAAACCCGCGCATGCTCAGAATCAAGTCGAGGCATGCTTGGAAGCATCGAACTTCCTTTTTTTAGCACGTCGGTGTGTTTCACGTCACCGCGTTCTGGTCTGATGGGATTTTTGGTCCGATGGTGTGCACACACATCAGACCAGTTCAGCCTGGTCCGATGAAAACGGTCTGTCGGACCGGTTTCATCGGACCAGTCTGATCATGTGTACGTGGCCTAAAGGGGGTGTGACAAGGGGTGTGTCCTATGCCTGCATACTTTTGCTGATAGGTGTCCCTCATTCCCATCTCAAAAAGTTGTGAGAAAGTACGATTGATAGGTGCAGCAAAGTCAATTCAGATCAGACATTGTGTAGTAACAGGAACTGGCTTCTTTATTGGAACATCATCACACAGACAAAGATGTCTCTCTGCACATGGTAAGTAGAACACACACAGAGCACAGGCAGATCACTGTGGGTAGGAAAATACAACATATCATAGAGCATACATAGCATAGCATATCATTAAGCATTAGCGACATCTTGTGTCCTTTTTGTAAACTGCATTCCATACAATAGGCTAAGCTGAAGTTTTGTTGTATCTCCAACAGTGATGTATGACTGCTGCCTGTATCCTATGCATGGATGTGCTTCCCGTCTTCTTGGATGATGAGGACGGTAAATATACATTCTGATCTTTGGTCTTTGGTGAGTTTGCCATATATGTCCGAGTATCTCAATAGCTGTGCAGGGGGTGGGGATCCTTGTGTGGAATATCTGGGGCCCTGGGCCCTCCTTTGGAAGGCGGAGACATCTCTACTTCTCCAGTTATGGCACAGTGTTATTTTGTTCTTACATTTTAGATGATCATATTGTGCTGATTTCTTTCATGGTATGGTATTATTCATCATGGTTACTATTTGTACATTAAAGAGGAGTTCCACCCAAATTTGGAACTTCCTCTTGTTCCACTCCTCACCCCCATACATGCCACATTTGGCATGTAATTTTTTTTGGGGGGGAGTGGGGGCTTCAGTAGGAGTGGGACTTCCTGTCCCACTTCCTGCTTCCGCCGAGGGGCTGGTTAGGCGATTAAGCCTTAATCACCTACACCAGCCCCTCCCTGTAGGCGATCACATGGGACATTGACAGGTCCCATGCGATCGCTTCTCCAATCAGCGGCGAGCCGAAGGCTGTCACGGCTGGGTGCCCACAGTCGGGATGGAGACGCCGGCTGGGGAGGGGGGGAGAGGAGCGGAGCCCCGGTTGGCGCGTCGCTGGAACGCAGGACCAGGTAAGTGAGTGTTTATTAAAAGCCAGCAGCTACACTTTTTGTAGCTGCTGACTTTTAATAAACACAATTTTGGCTGGAACACCCCTTTAATATCATATTATATCCCGGTTTAATTTTTTTTACAAATGCTGTGCTCTGCTGTAGAATGCATTAATATACATGACCTTCTCTATACAGATGTCCCTGAGGAAGGGATTCAAGTTTTCCTGAAATGTGTCAGTCACACAGAGAAGATATTTTCACAGCAGCATTATGTGTTATTAGCTGTCTCATCATGTTCTGATTTGTTTTATACTGGTGATGTATAGACCGCTTTTATGCATGTATTAAAGTGGAGGTTCACCCTCCAAAAAAATTTCAGGCATGCATTGGAGCCCACCCACCCGACCGGCAGTATGCCGGTGTTTTTTTTTTCTTTCTATACATACCTTATTACGGGCTCTCGTCCCCTCCGGCGATCGCACGTGACTGGGCATTTACAATCACAGGCTATGATTGATGTCCCTCAGCCGGGCGTAGACAGCGCGTCACGAGATGCCGAAGGAACCCGAACTCCGGTGCGGCCCTATACGGCGCCTGCGCAGCGACGTTCGGGTTCCTTCGGCATCTCGTGATGCGCTGTCTACGCCCGGCTGAGGGACGTCAATCACAGTCTGTGATTGTAAACGCCCAGTCACGCGTAATCGCCGGAGGGGACGAGAGCCCGTAAAAAGGTATGTATATATAAAAAAAAAAAAAACGGCATACTGCCGGTCGGGTGGGTGGGCTCCATGGCATGTCTGAAATTTGTTTGGAGTGTGAACCTCCCCTTTAATAAAGTTTTATATTTATGTACTATTGGCTTATCACATGAGTTGTCTTTAAAGTCCCACTAGTACTGGGGGTACTTATTTACCTATTTTCAATTATCTAGGAATGTTGTCAACAACTTATGGTTTCCTCTGGTGGTACATTTTTTCTACCCTATACAGATAAGGGGCATCTGTAGATAAAACAAACTGTGCAGCTTTGACCAAAGTTGAGTAATGCCCATGCTATAGGCATATCCTATTTACATACCTCATGCAGACATCCCAACCCACAAAAATTCATTTCAGGGAGGTGGTAAACTCATTTTAGGGAAGTGGCGCTTTGCGCCAGCGCCGACCACCACAGCCCATCAGTGCCCACCAAGGCAGCCTATCAGTGCAGCCTATCAGTGTCCTTTAGTGCCACCTCATCAGTGCACCCCAGTGCAGCCTATTAGTGTCCATCAGTGCCCACCACCAGTGCAGCCCATCAGTGGCCTCCAGTGCAGCCTATCAGTGTCCATCAGTGCAGCCTATCAGTGTCCATCAGTGCCCACCAGTACAGCCTATTGGTGTCCATCAGTGGCCTCCAGTGCAGCCATTAGTGTCCAGTGCCAGTCAGTGTCCATTAGTGCCACCTCATCCGTACCCACCAGTGCAGCCCATCCATGCCCACCAGTGCTCCAAGCTTCTGCAGGTGTATGCATTAGAACACACATCAGATACATTCCAGCAGGCTGCAAGACGGTCAGCATCAATAACCATGATCAAATAATGAGCCTTGCCTCTTAGCTGATTATCGCTGCCATTTTACGATCACCCCTAGATAATGCAGTGTTACCTGACTGGTTTTAGTGATGAGGGTTCATTTTATGGGGAGCCTTTAACATCAAAACCCCACTTACCACTTCCCGGAAGCAAAGTAAAGCCAACTGGGCCTGGAATTCCAAGCAATGACAATCAAAAAGAACTGCAGAGATCAATGGAAGGAGGATGCGGGTTGGTTGGTTTATTTATTTATTGTGAATAACTCAACAGTTGCCATTTGCTTTTTTTGAATGTGATTATTTCCACTTTAATTGGTTCCATCCTAGAGGGATGCAATGTCACCAACTCACTTGTCCACTGCAGCAACCATAGCAGATTTTTCATGGTACAATGAAAGGTTCATTTGCATAATAGGAGCACCCCAAACATCTTTTTTTTTTTTATAAATCGTTTTATTGGTTTTCAAACAAACAAAAAAACAGATTGACTTGACAGCTGAACATCTTTGAGAGAGACAATGTCAGGACAGGAATATGGAAAGTGCTACTGCTGACTTGTTTTTGAAGGTACATATTCCAGGGCTCTCTACGTTACCAACCTAGAACAAACATGCAGATTAGGTATCGCTATACCTCACATCTTGTTCCAGGTCAGTTGATTACCAAATAAAAAATGAAAGAATAGGTGCCAACCCTTTATCTGTACCTTCAAAAAGTCATCAATGACAGCTCTAGTTAGACTAAAATATTATAGTCGAGTAAATAAATGCTATTTTAGTTGACTGAAACTAAAACAACTGAGATGACTAAAATACGATTATAACTAAAATAGCATTTTAGTCAAAAGACTAAGACTAAAACTAAATTGAAATTTGACTTCAAAATGAACACTAGTCAGTATTGCATGTTCATACCTCAACACCATAAATAATGACATATTACATTTTTCACCACAGCAGTATATAATGAGTTTGAAAATTGCAGAGAATTGTTAACTAATGCATTACAATTTAAATTACACCCATTCGATTTTAGACGACTAAAATTAGTTTTAGTCGACTAAAATGTACTGGAGATTTACTTTCCGGCAACCATGGGATGCAGAAGAGAAAACTGCTCAAATTTCGACATCAGGTGGGGCGTGGTCTGGACATGCTGTTGTGAGGACGTGTTTGCCTCGAGCTCCGGCGCCGACATAGCTATTCGCTTGAAATTCATTGCTCCAGCGGAAATTCCCCTCGATGTCCATGAGGAAGAAAGTCCCTTCCCAAAGCGGGAGCGCACTCGGGCTCCATTAAACGCTACCTGGCCGTGGAACCTGAGGAAAACGAAGATCTGGATGGCCTAGGCCGCTCTCCCCGTGGCGTTGGAGTTGGCGCTGGCTCCGCCTCCCGCCGCAGGACGGAGAGACGGCAATCACCGGCCTCGTCGGTCTGTTCGGCCAGAGTGAGCAGCCCATCTCGCCGGTCGGAGATACGTGTGGATGACTTACCCACTAAAGCGGAGCTGACTTCCCTGTTCCAGGGTCTGGAGAGATCCATTAAAAAGGAGTTATCTGCGGTGCGGGCGGACCTCTCCCAGGTGTTGGGCCGTGTGGAGGAGACTGAACTTCGATTGGACCGCCACGCGGTCGCCATCAGGAACCTACAGGCCGCTACCCGTAAACTTACCTTTGCCCACAGGATGGCCCTATATAAGATCGAGGACCAGGAGAATCGTAACCGAAGGAACAACATTCGCATAAGGGGTCTCCCAGAAGCGACTGGAGATGACGACCTCCTACCCTCCGTTCGTGGGGTGTTTTATGGCCTCTTGGGACTGGCGGCGGATAACCCGCTTAAGATTGATCGGGTCCACAGGGCCTTATGCCCCCGAGCTCTGCCTTCCGATACACCGAGAGATGTTATCTGCCGTGTGCACTATTATGAAGAAAAAGAGCGTATCATGCACAAGGCCCGAGATCAGCGCACTATAGACTTTGATGGTGCGTCTCTTTCCCTTTTCCCTGACCTTGCTAAGGAGACTCTGGATCGTCGCAGGGCCCTGCGACCGCTGACGGCTAAACTACGGGAGATGTCCATACCTTACAGATGGGGCTTCCCTGCTGCCCTAATCGCCAACAAGGATGGCAAGTCGGCTGTTCCACGATTTCCCGAGGACTTGGACAAGTTCTGTGCTGCCTTTAACATCCCTCCCCCGGATCTCCCTGAGTGGCATGACGCTGTTCCCGACCCTCCAGGCCCATCGGATCAACATTGGCAGAAAGTAGGCCGCAAGCAGCGCGCTGCCACTCCCTAATCCTCTCCCCCGATGGACTGATTCATCGCGGGGGCCTAGTGTGTCATCACTGGGATGACCGCACTAGCTGTTGGCTGGTTTGGTCACTTTTCCGCTGAATTTTTGGCTCTTTTTGTTTTTTCGCTTTTTTGCAGTTTTTGTGTTAGCGGAGGTCCCGTGGGGTCTGCTCTATCCCCGTACTCCGTGTTCCCACTACAATATGAGGCCGCTTCTTTCGCCCTGCGTGTCTTGTGTGAGACTCTGGGCCTAAAATGGTGCGTCATGGAGATAGAGACTGCCACGTATGATCTCCCATAGTTGCTATCTGAATGCTAGATGTTTTGCTCTACTGTGCTTCTTTAGTGTTTTGGTCACAGGGTTTCTCTGCCTTGTCCTTTTTTACGAAGCACGTGTTAGTTTGCCTATTATGTTCTAAGTTTGTTTTATGTCTTATATTTTTTATTTTTTTATTTTTATGCTGTTTTATAATATGCGCACTGTGTCGGCACCGCGGCAGAGGGGCAGTGGCCTCTGTCTTCTCACGACACCCTCTGCCTGATGCCGACGAGATGGCGTCCCCCCCTTTTGGGGTACCGTGGGGACTTGCGTCTCTGCGCTGCCGCTTCTCCAGGAGTGGTTTGCGTGGGGACGCGAGCTCGCACGTGTGCCCCTTCCCAGCACTGCAGGTATATGCGTGCGAGTACTTGTTTTGCCCCTGTTGGGGGTAATGTGATGGTTTTTGCTGTTTTTTTTCTTTGTATTAATCCTATGTTTTTTTTTTCTTTTTTCTCTATTTTCCTCCCTGCTTCCTTCTGTCTCTATTTCCTTTCTCTACCTGCCCTTTATGCCCCATTCCACCTCTGGACTGCCACCTGGACTCCCTTCTCTGGACCCCCATGGCTACGGTGAATCTGGTCTCCTTTAACGTGCGAGGCTTGCACGCCCCAGGTAAGAGGCATCAGTTGTATAGAGAATTGGCTCGACTGAAGGGGGACATTGTTCTCCTTCAGGAGACCCATCTTACACACACTACATCAGTAAAACCTTTCTCCCCACAATACCCTGTATGGTACTATGGTCTGTCTGATGTGCACAAGGCAAAGAGAGTGGCTATAGGATTTTGCAGAGATACCGCATTTGTGTTAGAGGAGATGCTTAGTGATCCCTTGGGACGTTTCTTGTTCCTTAGAGGCACCCTGGGCACTATGCCCTGTACGATAGCAACCCTATATGCACCTAACCGGGATCAGGCTACTTTTTTGTCATGTACCCTTAGGAGGTTGATGGACTTTGCGTGTGGGTGTGTTCTCCTCGCAGGAGACTTTAATGTCCCGCTGGACCCACCCATCGATACGTCGGGGGGAGGTTCCAGCATTCCGTGGAGGCGGCTAGCGTACATTCACAGACGCTTACACGAGTCCCAACTGATGGACATTTGGAGGACTGCACACCCACGGGTAAAGGATTACACTCATTTTTCGCAGGTCCACTCTTCATATTCTAGGATTGATTATTTCCTGATAAGCCATCATCATCTATCCATGGTTAAGTGTGCAGCGATTGCGACCTCTCCCTTATCAGACCATGCCCCAATTACACTCTCCCTGCATGTCCGTCAAGCCAACTGGAAACTTAATGATAATTTACTATTGGAGGATATAGACAAAAAGCTGATTACAGACGCTCTGACTCAGTTTTCTGACAAGAATACTGCCCCTGAGATTTCACCTGGTACGCTCTGGGAAGCCCATAAGGCTTTTGTCAGGGGCCAGTTTATTGAGTTGGGCTCCCGGAAAAAAAAAGAACGCACCCGATTGCAACTAAAATTGCTGAAAGATATTGAGGCCTTGGAACGCCAGCATAAGGTTGGCCTTCAGTCCTCGGTTCTCCAAACCTTGACCCAGAAGAGAGAGGAACTGAAGGAACTCTTTCACCTGGATCAGAAACACCGGTCTCGAACGGTAGCTCAGAGTTGGCATGAATGGGGCAACAAGCCTGGTCGGCTGTTGGCTCGCTCACTGCAACAGAGAAAATCGGCCACCTTCGTCGCTAAAATCAAATCCTCTTCGGATGCTTTGGTCTATGAGACATCTGCCATAGCTAAGGAGTTCAGATTGTTCTACCAAGCTTTATACCATGTTTAACATTCAGTAGTAGATAAAGACGCTAGGGCACAACTTATTCAGACTTATTTGCAACAAGCCAATCTACCATCACTTCCTGCAGACACCTTAGCAGTCCTGGAGGGGGAGGTCACCATGTCTGAACTACAGGTTGCACTAAAAGCTATGGCCAATGGAAAGGCACCTGGCCCCGATGGCTTCACGGTTGCCTACTATAGAGCATTTTCTGATCTTCTGTTCCCTAGGCTAACTAGGTACGCCAACTCGATCCCTGAGGGTAGCTCCCTTCGCCCGGAAACGCTCCACGCACACATCGTGGTCCTCCCCAAGCCGGGGAAGGATCCGTGTTGTTGTGGGAGCTACCGCCCCATTTCTCTATTGAATTTGGACGCCAAGTTGTATTCTAAGGTTATAGAGAACAGGCTCCTCCCTCTTGTCCCGAAGTGGGTGTCCAGAGACCAGACCGGTTTTATCCCCGGCAGGGAGGCTCGGGATAATTCCCTCCGCACGCTGTCCCTAATTGCACATGTTAGGAGATCCTCCCAGCCCACCCTTTTGCTATCGACTGATGCTGAAAAAGCGTTCGATAGGGTGGACTGGGAGTTTCTTATGGCTACACTCGCCCATTTGGGCATCGGCCCCTCCCTTAGGTCCCGTATCTCGGCTCTTTATGACTCCCCCACGGCCCAATTACAGTTCAATGGTGTGTTGAGTGAATCTTTTACACTCCACAATGGTACGAGACAGGGCTGCCCCCTTTCACCCATTTTATTCGCCCTTTCTCTTGAACCCTTTCTGTCCTCGATTTGGCACAAACACGAACATAAATATGCTGCATATGCGGACGATATTTTGTTCTATGTGCAGCGCCCGACGCTGACGCTTCCGGTTCTTATGGCCGCGTTTGAAGCGTATGGAGCGGTTTCCAATTTTAAAATAAATCTGAGTAAATACGAAATTTTGAATATAACGGTCTCCCCCTGGGTTGTGCCTAGTCTGAAAACATCTTTCCCCTTTAGTTGGCAGTCCAAAGCAATGAAATATTTAGGTATTTTCCTCACGCCTAATCCTGCATCCCTATTCCGCACTAACTTTATCCCTTTATTAAATGTGATTAGGTGTGATTTACAGAGATGGACGCAGCTTGCTCACTCATGGCTGGGTAGGGTAAGCATTCTTAAAATTGAGTTTTACCCAGACTACTGTTTATGTTTCAAATGATCCCTTACAAAATACCTGTGGGTTATTTCACACTATTAAGATCACTGTTCGGTAGATTTGTCTGGAACAAGAGACGACCCAGGGTTGCAAGGTCTTTACTGACTAGGCCTAAGAAGGAGGGGGGACTGGCACTGCCCGATGTTAAACGATACTTCCTAGCCATGGTCCTCACTAGGATTTCTGATTGGAGATACCATGTTAAATCCAAGCTGTGGGTGTCCCTTGAGGCGGATTTATGCGGGATGGACCCATATACACAAATCTGGATTCCACGCAAATTTAGATCTCTGTCTAGCACGACATCACCCTTGACGCAATCCACTCTGATGATTTGGGATAGGTTAGGCAAAACCTATGGATGGCTACATAATTCCCCCCTGGAAATACGCGGCCCCCACAACGCCCCTAGTCTCTGGGCTCGGCCACGTTGCTTCATCATGTACTATCTCCCTCGGGTATCGTCCCCTTAACAGATCTAGTGAACCCATCCCCCATCACCCCACTGATGCTTTGGAAGTATCGTCAACTAGCGGCTTTTGTTAGTTCTCTACCGAGACCCCTGAGGGGCCTAGATGGCCTGAATGTAATAGAATGTGCCTTTGTCGGAGACCAACAGGAGGAGAGGCCTCTCTCATTTTTCTATAAAGCGCTGAATGACATATCTACAAAGAGTACGCCAAAATTACTTCACTGGGAAAAAGAATTGCAGAAGGAACTGTCGCCCTTCCAGAGAGATTCCATCTTATTTTTAGCTCACACATCCTCCATCTCATCTAAAATTGCTGAGGTTAATTACAAACTACTCACAAGGTGGCACTACACTCCAGTGGCTCTACACGCGTTTTTCCCCGAGGCCTCTCCGCTCTGTTGGCGCGGTTGCGGGGACAATGCGACTCACGCCCATATCTGGTGGCAATGTACATACATCCGCCCGTTTTGGTCAGCGGTTTTGCACTGGATGAAGGAGATCCAAGGTTACGAAACTATTAGGGATCCCTGGGTAATTTTATTGCACTGTACGTCAGGACATCCCGGTGCATATAAAAAGTCTATAACGCCTCATTTATTGAATGCGGCAAAGTCTCTAATTCCACGCTTTTGGAAACAGACTGCAGTGCCTACACTGCGCCTATGGCTGGTGGAAGTGGACCGAATCTATCATATGGAGGATCTCATCTACTCATTGAGGAACAAGTCAGACTTATTTCTGAAAATATGGTCCGGCTGGTTTGCGTTTAAATACACCTCAGCGTATGCTGATCTGATGTCTCGCAAGGGGTAAAAGAGTGTTTGTCACCTGGGATTTCACGTTTTACATTAGATGACTTATATTGCAGCTTACCCGATATGCCATGTATATAAGTAACTTGTGGGTCTATTTGCTGTTTTACTTTTGTTTTTCCAATACAGGTTGGCAGACGGAGGCGGAAGGTCTCCCTCCCCCCCCCCACCCTCCCTCTCCTACTCCTTGTTTTTCTCACCCCCTTTTCTCTGGTACTTTTCGTTATTTATTTTGATTATGAGTGCTAACGCCCCTCATGAGCGTGTTTGTTTCCATATGCTTGAGAGGTGAGCTCTAAGGATCAGCCACCCTCTCCGCTCAGTCCTTCGCCGAGTTGCGAGTCATGGGCGCCTGGGGTTCCCGGACCCGATACTGCTAACAGCCTGTTTATACATCTTCTGAGCGGTATAATAATAATCATAATTATAATTATAATTGTTTTTGTCTGTGTATTCTCTGACATGTAACATGTGGTCATGCTGACCTCCTTGATTGTTTGTCACCTGTTTATTCTTCTTTAATAAAAATATATTGAACAAAATTTTTTTCGACATCAACGTTGATGCGGAGCCATTGTGTTCTCCCAGCAGGCAATGCCGTCCCCACTGGGAGAACACAGTGATCTCTGCTTCCAGCTATAATACGCACTAGCAATAATCACATGTAATAATAAAAAAAAAGGCAGACTGGTTGTACCCAAGTTGATCAATCAACCTGCCCATACATGGTTCGAACCGTCTATGGCCAGCTTAGGAAAACTTTGGGGTTAGTTTACTAAAGACAATTGTTCAAATGTTAAGGGAAATGTTCCCTTAGCTTAGTGAATGAGGTGAAGCTCTGCTGACTTCTATCATCCAATCATGTGCAAGCAAAATCCTGCTTTTCTATTTTCCTTGTACATGATTGGGTATTTGTTACAAAGTGAATTTTCGCCACATTCATTAAGTAAAGGAAAAAATCCCCTGCAAAGTAAACCGTCTATTTGCCTTTACCTTCATGCTTATGGTGGCATAAGTAAAGGCAGAGGACCAGATTCACGTACATCAGCGCATCTTTATGCCGGCGTAGCGCATCTCAGATGCGCTACGCCGACATAACTCAGAGAGGCAAGCACCAGCTTTCCCAATACACATTCTGTTCGAATTCCGTTGGGATGGTGCTTTGACGGTATATGTAGCTGTCGTGGCTGGCCCCTGGGTGTTTGGCACGGACGTGCCATATGAGGCATTGGGCATCGGCTATCACCTGTACGTTGATGAAATGCCAATGCTTACGATTACGGTACATGTGCTCTGTGGCACAGGGGGGCCTTAGTGCTACATGTGTGCAATCAATGGCCCCGATGGTGCGTGGGAATTTCGGCAATTCTGTAGAAATCCTGCATTGCCTTCTGCCGCAGATGCTCATGGGTGGGTCTGATGATGTGGTGGGACATGCGTGTGAGGCTTGCGGGGACAACCTGGTGCACACATTTGCTCATGGTGGATTGTGCCATCCCAGCCACGACTCCACTTGTATGCTGAAAAGATCCACGAGCAAGGAAATAGAGTGTTGCCAGTACCTTGACCAGTGGCTGCACTGCATGGGGGCGGTGTGTCTGATTGGTGATGTCATCTTGCAGGGCTGTGGCTATTTCCAGGATGGCATCAGGGCTGAATCTGAAGATGCGATACACCTGCAAATCACCCATGCCAAATACGTTCATGCACGTTAGGTAGATCCTCTCCCGTGCCCTCCTCTTTCTACGAGCACATGTCCGGTGCTGGCTTAATGTGGCCGAGTGCAGGGCATACCAAGATGGGCGTTGGGACTCGGATTGGTTAAAGCACTGACGGTATACAACGGCAACACGGAGCATCACTTCAGTTACCGAATGTGACAGCTTCAGTCACCGATGGATGATGCGGCTGCCCCCTGCCCCCACCAGCTTACCTGCTTGAGGACTCTCTCCAGTGCCATCTTAAGAGCATTATAGGCCCCCGGGCAATACAGTGCACTGGGGCCCTGTCTACACAACCACGCACAAGAATTTACTGCCAAAAATCATGAAATTTACTGGCAGAACCACAATTTTTTATTGGCACTGCAAAAAAGTACCTAAAATTACAGTTTTACAAATTTCTTCATTGGCATGAAGGTTAGGTTACTGTAACCCAGCCTGATCAGAGTTTCCTCTTGCATCAGAGTCTGCAGGATTCCCCCTTACAGTGAAAGGGAACTCTTATGTAAAGGGGAACACTGCAGATCATGAAGTAAGGGGGAACTCTGATGTGGAGGGGGGCTCTGGTGACCAGAGACCACCTTATATCAGAATCCACTGCTTTCTCTTTACAGCAGAGTTCCCACTTACATCACAGTCCTCAGACTGAGTTCCCCCTAGCACTGTAAGGGGGAATCCTGCAGACTCTGATGTAAAGGGGAACCACCTTCCGTAGGGTAAATACACTAAGGTAAGGGGGGGCACTAATATTTTTGTATTCACTCCCCCCTTTCATCAGCAACCACCCGCCTTTAGACTGGCCTGGTGGTGCTATCACTGACCTCCTCTCAGGTGCACCATGCAAGGCTTAGTCAGATGGCTCCAGCTTGGCTGCTCTGGTTTTATCCTATAGTCTCTTCATGTCTGACTTCTCCTGTGACCCCCATCCCAGCGGCGCTCCCACTCTTAACTCCTCTCCAGACTCTTCCTCAGAGACTGTAGACACGATACAGTTCTACAGTTCTGACCCGCCGTTCTCCACCATTTTTTACTGGGGTCGCTGGGCAGCCGATGGGGGCCCCCCAGGCAAGTGGGGCCCCCGGGCAACTTCCCAGTGTGCCCAATGGAAAAGACAGCCCTGACTCTCTCTCCGCTCAATGATTCTGCCTGCTGACTCTGCCCGCTGACTTCCTGTTGCACGCCGCCTCTCTCTGCCATCACAGGTATCGGATCAGGCATCAGGAGCATTTGCACCAGTACAAGTACTTGCGCAAATGCTCGGTATCGGTTCCCATACCGATACTAGTATCAGTATCAGGACAACCCTACATTATACAATTAGACATATGGCAGGTAGTCCTAATCCAGGGGTCTTAAACTGGTGACCTTCCAGCTGTTGCAGAACTACAATTCCCATGAGGCATTGCAAGGATTACAGTTCCAAGCATGGCTCCCATAGGCAGAAGTATAATGGGACTTGTAGTTCCGCAACAGCTGGTGGGCCGCCAGTTTGAGACCCCTGTTCTAATCATACATGGAAGTATAACTTTATCTTTTATTGACATCACAATGTCCTCTTTTCAGGCTGTTACGACATTTAGAACAGGAATATGTAGTTCTTCTGGTTTACACAAGAAGTATTGAGAGCTTGCAATCTAAAAAAGGCAATCTAATTAAAACAGAAAGGTTTTAATTACTAATGTCATTAGCATGTTGATGAGGAGTGAAAAGAAGAGTCAGGGATGGCAGATTGCACCTTCGCTTTATTGATGCCCTTAAACAGAATTCTATTGTACAGTACAAATTAGTGCATGTAAAATAAATAGTGCAAAATAATACATCTTCTAAGAGATCATTCTTAAACTTTAAGGATCTCCATTTTCTACATATTGCCCTGGTACTTTGAAAAAATGGAGACTGTTACATGTTGGGTAAGCTGTCTTTTTCTTAAGTACCTTTGTCACAAATAAACCAAAATCCAAGGAATCGATGTAGAAAATGTTAGCTGAATGAATGTGACAAACAACCACACAGCGCTGCTAACAAAACTTGCCTTATACTGTCTAATAACATTTTCCCCTATAGCCGCCATCTAGTGGCCATAATCGATTTTACCCTGATTAAGGTATTTAAAAAAAAATGCTGCATTATGGCCACTAGATGGCGCTAATATTTATAGCACATAATTACTGTGTATTACACTGAATTTGTCAAGTTTCGCTGGAGCTGTGTGGATATTTGTCACATTCTTTTAGTGAATTTAATATATTTACCCCATAGTGTTGCAATGTGTGCAATTTTTGAAACGGCTTTTACTTTCTGAATTCGTGCTGTTAATTGGCAGTAGAATTCTCCCCAAGCTCTTTTAGCATCCATCACATGACCAAATGTTTAAGGTTTTAGATATTAAACCAGCACTAGAGGAAGCCCAAAGCAGCATTTACTCTAGGAAAAGTAAACATTCTGGCAATCCAAAACTATTCTTTATCATCTCAGTAAGACCGTTGGCAAAACTTTAACTTAAAGTGATTGTTATTTTTATAGAAAAAAAAATAGACTTTACAAACATGTTATACTTACCTGCTCCGTTGCAGTTGTTTTGCACAGAGCAGCCCGGATCCTCCTCTTCTCGGGTCCCAGGCTGGAGCTCCCTCCTGTTCAGTGCCCCCGCAGCTTGCTATGGGGGCACCCAAGCCGAGTCACAGCTCCCGAAGCCCCGACTTGGCCCTGCCCCCTCTCTCCCGACTAGCTAGCTAACTTTGATTTACAGCAGTGACAGCCAATGGTGCTGGTCTCCGCCAATTAGGAGGGAAAATCTCAGACGGCTGAGACACCTGTGGACATCGCTGGACAGAGAGGGACCCTGGGTAAGTATTAGGGGGACGGAGAGGGGCTGCTGCACACAGAAGGCTTTTTATCTTAATGCATTCAAACAACAACTTCAAAGTGGAAGCCTAGGGCTGCGTACACACGATCGGTCCATCCGATGGGAATGGGCCGAGGGACCGTTTTCATCGGGTCAGCGCTGAAGTGGCCTGATGGTCTGATGTGCCTACACACCATCAGTTCAAAAACCGATCGTGTCAAAACGCGGTGACGTAAAACACAACAATGTGCTGAAAAAAACGAAGTTCAATGCATGGGTTTTTGAAC
Source organism: Rana kukunoris (assembly GCA_029574335.1). NCBI lineage: Eukaryota > Metazoa > Chordata > Amphibia > Anura > Ranidae > Rana > Rana kukunoris. Next base: position 208,273,801 of record CM056059.1, on the reverse strand, counting down.
CGATGCTTTTGCGTACTAATGATCGGTTTGGACCGATGGTCAGGCGTCCATCAGTCCGATTTTAAAGCAAGTTTTAAAACATTGGTCCGAAGGACAACAGACCGATTGGCCGTACACACGGTCGGTTTGGACCTATGAAACTGAACTTTAGTCCATTTTCATCGGTTTCGACCGATCGTGTGTACGCGGCCTAATACTAACCAGGCTTAAAAATGCCCCCCCCCCCCTATTTATTCGGTCTACCCCGTGTAAAAAAAAAAAAAAAAGGGAACAGCTGTATACTTACCTATTTTTAGTCCACTCCAGTTCGGACTTGTGATCCTGTGTGTCAGTGAGTGGCAGCAGCATGGGAGAGGAGGGAGCACTTGACAATAGCTGGGAATCCCAGGAGCCATGAAATCACTCATAGGCTCCCATGGTACAGCCATTGGTGGTGCTTTCTCCTCTCCCCTGAATCTGCCAGAGCTGCAGGCTTACTGACCGGACTGGAACAAAATGGCATAAAGGGGAATACTTTACATGTGTAGTTCAATGCAGACAGGTTAAAAGACTAACATTGTTTAAGAATCCAGGTAAATGCAAAAGAAGCTGCAAAGGCACTGAATATCCAGTAAGATCAACAGATATTTTTCAGTAGAAAATGTACTTGGCTGGAAAAAGAAAAATGAATGCAGCCACCACAACCAACGACTGGTTAGCTGAAATATATTAAATTTTTTGTTTTTGGGTTTTGATTTCCTTTACCATTTGAGCAAAGGTCCACTCTAATCCCTGTCCCCACTGGAGACAGCTGCATGGAGTCAGAAAGTCTGAACACAGCACATAATTATTCGATATAAGTAACATCAATGCAAACACACAAAGCTTTTTTTTTCTTGGTGACAAATTCACTTTAAAAGGAACATGTATAATTATATATATATATATTAGGGCTGTGCAAATTAACTTTTAATCGATCGATTAATCTTTAATTTTTTTGATCGATCAAAATCTTTTTGATCGATTTAAAATTCTTTTGATTGGTACTCACCTCTCCGCCGGCTTCTGGGACTTCAGGGAGTTCCGTCGAAGATCCGGTAACGTCACGGACACCGGCGGGGCTTGCCGTGTCCATCTGAAGGGCTCCTTTGCTGTGCCTTCATATCTGCATGCCGGCGGGACCTTACTATCTGACACACGCAAGGGCTGTTACACTTCCCTCCATCACTTCCCTCTATCACTTCCCTCTATCAACCTGGGATTCTACAGCCATCCACTGGGAGTTGTGATAGTTCTTTCACGGGACATCCATCTACATGCCTACAGACTAATATTAACCCCTCCTCATCTGGATTCAGCAGTGGCATCGTTGTACACATTTTTATACCAGTATCATACTTAGCTACATGTTTTTATGACTGCTTTTGGTACCGTTTGGTATTACGCGTACCATTTTTACAGTTTATGTAGCTACATCGATTTTTATCTCCAGTGCAATATTTATTTGGTTACCTACTTGAAGACTATAAAAGTTTTAATGCTATTCCCATCGAGCACTGCCTTTGTGTGTTTTTTGTATCCTGCTATCCATTTTTCCAGTGGTTGGAGCTGCACTGGGAATCAGCCTGCAAGGAGATCAGCTACAAGTAGTTGGATCTGTATGTGGGTTATAATTAATCGAAATTAGTCGATTAAAAAAAAACCGATTAATCGAACACAAAAATTTTGATCAGTAACAGCCCTAATATATATATATATATATATATATATATATATATATATATATATATATAAATAAAAACATGATAGATTCCTAAATGGCCAGTTTGATCTTATTAGAGGAATAAGACTGGCAAATATGTCCTTGTTTCTCTAGAAAGCTGCATAAACTACAGCCAATCCATGAACAATGCTTTATTTTAGAGCGATCGGGATTATGCTGAGAATTAGTACATGGCAGCTCCTTACTTTGTTTGTATGGCTTGTAACACTGAAACTATTAAAATCCATCTAATGCTTTCTTGTCAGAAGTCTATGGAGTAGTCGATTTCGGTGCACTGATCTGTTCTACGCGATAGTCATTGTCTGCTATGACATCAGATATTTTAAAACAATCATCTACAATTTTATACAGAACAATCCAAATTACTTAGAATTAATAAATAAAATTTCAATCCTTTGAAATTAATATTTACATTGCCTCATTTGACTATCCTCAGACATTATTGTAAATTGTTCAAACAGAAAAATTTGAAAACATCCAAGTTATTCCTCAAGAGCCATTCCATTCCATTAAGTGGTTGACTGACACACTTGGAAGTCATTCAAGAAAGAAAAAAAAATACAAAAAAACACATTACGTGGCACGCCATCTCAGGCTACCACTAGAGATCTGAGGCTGTCACCTAATATAGCCCTTATGGGTCATATCAGGAAACGGTTGAATATAAAATGATGCACCGAGACCTTAGCATACGCCTCCTGGTTAACGATCTTGTGTGGGGAGGGGGAGTTGATCGCTCAGAATACATTTTTTCAATAAATGTTTTCCTTCACAAAGCAGATACCCCTGGTGCCAGCCGTACCTCTACTCTAAATCTATGTCAGACAATTAATCCCCACACCCCCAGAATAGGCTGACCAGGAGAGGTTTGCAGAGGTCTTGGAGTGTTCATAAATAAAATATCCATTTGTAATCGATTTTCAGTGGTGATCACTTATACGTATCAATAACCTTAGCCAGGCACATAATCATTGCATTGAGTCCTTGGGAAGATTAGATGACTCAGGGAAAGGTACGGTGATTGTACAGGATGCTTCCATCATTTGGCCTTAGCAAAGCCCACGCGGTCATTAGCCCGGTCAAATACTGTATAATATTGACCGATGAAGACGTCTCCTAGAATCCACAGGGGTCCGGCTGGAGGAGGAATGTCAAGACCCATAAATCCACTCACACAAATGGATTGGGATCCCTGTTTAACCTGCAGGGGAAATGAAAGGGATTAGACAGGATAATATGTAATGTTTTCAGCAGTATATGGGTAGCAGTACCTGACCAATGCATAGACTACTACACTAGTACCTGTAAGCTTAAAAGGGGTTGTAAACCCTCGTGTTTTTTCACCTTAATGCATCGGTGTCCGGCCCCCCAGTTTTACGTACCTGAGCCCCGAATTTCCGTGTGTGCGATCCTGCGTCTCTCTCTTCACGGGTTCTCTGCTCTTCATTGGATAGATTGATAGCAGCGCAGCCATTGGCTCCCGCTGTTGTCAATGTAGCGCTACCCCCGCAGGAGCCGCTGGTTTGATTTGGGATCGGCATGTTACCTTCATGGACATGCTATGAAGGTAACATGCCGATCGTGTAAAAAAGGTTGTCATTAAAGCAGGACTGTTTCTGCGCAACTAAGGCCTGAATCTGCAACTTCTTCTTCTTTTTCATCATCCTTTCCTGTATTTACCTGAAGTTACCTGTTGCCGTGTTGGCAGAATAAAAGCACAGAAAACAACATCTCGCTGTCTGGACATTTTATTACTGCTCATATCATCCAATTTCATCATACGCCTAGACATGCTAGGTAACTTCAGGTAACTTCAGGTAAATACAGGAAAGGATGATGAAAAAGAAGAAGAAGTTGCAGATTCAGGCCTTAGTTGCGCAGAAACAGTCCTGCTTTAATGACAACCTTTTTTACACGTCTCCACTCCAGCCGCAGTGGGTATAGCGCACAGAACTGGCAGAGCTGCTCGAAACCCCCGAGAAGGAAGCAAACCTCTGTCACAGACTTGGCTCTATGGAATTTAAAGGAAAACTAAAGCTTTGTTTTTTATTAGATCAATTGATTGCTGTAAGCTAGAGCATTTAAATATCACTTACCTTGTTTTTCCTTTTGACCTCCAAAATACAGTAATCCAGGTTTGAAAATGCCATTTCCTGTCTCTCCTCTTCTTGCTTTCCACCAGCATCTGAGCCGTTTTGCATGGTGGAAAGCAGAATGTGCTCACCCCCTCCCTATGACTACAGCCCTGCATGAAGATGCTCTCTTATCCTTGACAGGCATGGAGGCTAAGCCTAATGGGAACTGTAGTTCCCATTAGGCCGTGATGTAGCAAGATTGAATGCGCACCGCAAACCAGGAAGTCGGTGAGAACAACAATTCAGGAGTGACGGAGGTGAATAAAACAGCTCAATTTCAACAGGTATCAAACTAGTTATAATGCAAAACATTACTTTTTACTTTATCAGCTACTGTCAGACTTTAATTTAAGAGGAAAATATTTTTGTCTTTACAACCCCTTTAACCACTTGTCCTCTGCCCACCGTCAAATGACGGCGGGCGGAGGACTCCATTATCCTGACATCACGTCATATGACGTGATGTCCCTTTAAAGCCGCGGGCGCGCGCACCCGCCGCTCTGCGGGGATCCCGTGCGAGTGGCCGGCGGCAACGATCGCCGCCGGGCACACGCGATTGCTCAGTAACTGAGCGGGGACGTGGAGCTCTGTATGTAAACACAGAGCTCCATGTCCTGTCAGGGAGAGAGGAGATCGATTGTGTCCCTTGTACATAGGGACACAATCGGTCACCTCCCCCAGTCACCCCCCCCTCCCCCCACAGTTAGAACACTCATAGGACACACATTTAACCCCTTCCCCGCCCCCTAGTGGTTAACCCCTTCACTGCCAGTCACATTTATACAGTAATCAATGCATATTTATAGCATTGTTCACTGTATAAATGTAAATGGTCCCAAAAATGTCAGAAAATGTCCGAAGTGTCCGCCATAACGTCGCAGTCCCAATAAAAAAAATAAAATAAATCGCAGATCGCCGCCATTAATAGTAAAAAAAAAAAAAAAATGCCATAAACTATCCCCTATTTTGTAAACACTATAAATTTTGCGCAAACCAATCGATAAACGCTTATTGCATTTTTTTTTTACCAAAAATATGTAGAAGAATACGTATCGGTCTAAACTGAGGAAAAAAATATTTTTTTTTATATATTTTTTGGGTTATTTATTATAGCAAAAAGTAAAAAATATTGAATTTTTTTAAAAATTGACGCTCTATTTTTGTTTATAGCGCAAAAAATAAAAACCGCAGAGTTGATGAAATACCACCAAAAGAAAGCTCTATTTGTGGGAAAAAAAGGACGCCAATTTTGTTTGGGAGCCACGTCGCACGACCGCGCAATTGTCAGTTAAAACGACGCAGTGCCGGAAGCTTAAATTTTGTCTGGGCAGGAAGGGGGTGTAGGTGCACAGTAGGCAAGTGGTTAAGAGAAGTGCCTCTGCCACAGGCCCTTGCTCTGGAATGCGACTCAATGGAGCAATTCCTTCTCACTAAGCATTTGTCTGAATTGTCTTCAGATAGTTCTTGACTTTTTAGGTCACCGACCGACTGGTTGCCGTATAACAAACTCCCAGTGTCCAGTTACCTTGATCCCCGATGGCTCGTCAAGGCCCTATCGGATCACCTGCCTCCGGGCTCTCCTCAGACTGACTCCCCACTGAACAGCCCAACTCGCTTGGGATCTTCTCATAGAAGTGTGGTCCCAGTAAGTCACTGAGCCCCCTTTGCAGCTTTAGTTGCTCTAGGCCATTTCGCCAGGGCCTGCGATGTGCGCACACCCCAAAGGTGGGGGCCCCCCCGGGTCCAACCTCGAACTCCCGACGCGAAGATGGCGTCCTCAATGAGTACCCTCCCCCAGCATGCCCCGCGAGGGAAAACCTCCTCTAATTGGCTGCTGGCAAGAAGGCGCTCCTCGCTGGTCTCCACGGCTGCCACCTGTCCTTTCCAAGATGGAATCATCGGAACGCAGAATGAAACAACAGTGGCAGCACAGCACTAACTAGTATAATTCACATGGATGAGAGCTGAATAAGTCTCTCATCCCCCTCTAAATTCGAATAATGTCCGTACTTAGAAGTACAGGGGCGCTACATCAATAAAACCCAAATGACGCGGCCGTCAGGGGCGGGGCCGAGTCATACACTCGGCGTCTATGGATGCTGAGTGTATGACACAGGAGCACGCTCACAAGGTAAGCCACTTGGGGGGGGGCTTCCCAGAGGGGGTTATCCCATGTGGGGAAGAGCCGCGAGAGCCGACGTGGGATCGGGGCCTGCACAGTGGAGGTAATTATGACATATTTGTTATTTAAAAAAAGAAAAGAAAAAATGTATATATATAAAAAAAAAAAAAAATTCTGAACCTTTATTATCACTTTAAGTGTGCTATAATGCATATATGTATACATGCTGAGCTTACTTTCTCACCTAGGCTCCTTCCACATAGGGTGGGCTCCATTGGAGTATGGCCGCTCAGCGGGGAATCTGTACGCTGAATGGCTGGTCCGTGTCCGCTCCAGTGGACTCAAGACAGTCCACTTGCCTCTATGGGAATCCTCATCTGTCTTTTTTTAGTGGACAGAATTGAATGTTGGCAGGTGTCACCCACCGCTCCATAGATAAGACTAGAGCGTCCAATTGGGTCCGCCTGAAAACTGATAGGAAGACCCGATCAGTCTGCTAGTGTAAAAAGGCTGGCTGGCTTGGTGCCCCCCCCAGTTTAATTTCTCTTTAAATCAATCACTTGGATAATTTTTACAGGGGAAAGTTGCAATCTAAAATGTCCTTAAATATAAAAGAAAATACATTACAAAAGCAGAAGAGGTCCCAGCAGTGTGCCCCAAATCTTCATACCACTGCCGTATCATTTGTCAGTTTACATAAATTATCATCAATATTCCTCTTGTATGATTTGTAAATCTAAAGGACGACAAAAATAAAAAAAAATCTTACCTTCATAATATACTGTTCTCCAGTCAGGGTGTATGCTTTTCCTCCAAGTGTCAAAGAAATGACAGGTAAAGAAGGCACCTGATCACACTGCACCATATACTGTAAAAGATAACTTTACATATCAGTAACAGAATTCAGAATAAAATAAAATTAAAGGAGCTTACTGGTATACTGTATAATAACATTTTTGGTTAGAACCCGACAACGTTTTCATCTCTAGTCTCTACTATAAAAAAAAAAGGAGCTTTTTATTGTTGTCTCTGTGTCCCCACTTGAGAGATTCCACTTCTCCTGGCTCGTCCCTACGATCGGTGAACTGGAGAATAAGGCCTCTTACACACAGATCAGTTTTTCTTCAGGTTTTTCTTTTCAGTTTACCAAAACTATGTAGTACAAGGGCCTGCCTGATTGCATACAAATTGAGACTCTTGAGGTTTGACCTCATATTAGATGGATTTGGTAAACTGAAAAGAAAAACCTGAAGAAAAACTGATCTGTGTGTAAGAGGCCTTAATCAGTTGCTGCCAGAAGTTTACCATAGAGATTTCTGGTGACCAGATGGCCCACAGTCATCTCTATGAACCTCGGAGGCCCATGCAGAATTTAAGAGCCCCTTTTCCCCTAAAAAAACGTGTTTGAAAAAAATCACTGCGCAAATACCGTGTGGCATAAAAAGCTGCAACGACTGCTATTTTATTCCCTAGGGTCTCTGCTAAAAAAAAAAAACACCACATATATAATGTTTGGGGTTCTGAGTAATTTAAAAAAAATATATATTTATTTTTAATGCACTATCAATGTTTATAATATATAGAATATTATAACAATTAATAAATAGTATGATATGAATGGGAAGGATCAAATACATATTCCTACACACCCCTCTTAGAACAATTCTTACCCCATGCCCCTCGTCCCCCAAATTCCTCTTCTATCACAAATGCCCCTTCCCCACAATCTCCTCTTAGTGCCCTCCCACCTGACATAATACCACAGTCCCCAGGGCAGCCTCCACTTCTGCCCACCCCTTGTCCCAGCCCTGGTCGACCATTACAATTTGGCCATTGTCAAAGTCTCTCACATTAATATCAATTTCGGGGACAACATGTTTACTTGCTGCCCAATATATATACCACCCACTTTAAAGGTGCCATTGTAATAAGATAATCAATGTTGTTCATTTTACCCATCAGTGATTGCAATGTTAAGGATGATTGGTGTATGTAGATGTTAAATCATATGGAGATAGGAAATGTATTCCCAATATCTACAATGCAAGGTCACAGAGACATAATACAGATCTGCTGAATACCATATATGTATAAGCCGGCCTGAACATAAGCCATTTTACCACAAAAAAAAAAAAGGGAAAACGTATTGACTCGAGTATAAGCCTAGGGTGTCCATCTGCATGCCTCACTGTGTCAATGCCTCACTTTGTTCATGACTAGACTTATGTTTAACATGGGAGTATATAGAAGGGGTGCCCGACTTTGAAAAATCGGTGCTCCCCAGACTTTGCACACTTGTAGAGGAAGAGTGGGGCCAGGGGCGGACTGACCATTGAGTCACTCGTGCACTGCCTGAGGGCCCCATTAGGGTTGCCAGGCACATCTGTCCCTAATATGTCTGAAACTGACATGCTTTTGTTTTTGCTTTTGTGAAAATCCTGAGATTTTAGCTGCCCCGACTCTGCACTGCCTCCTGGCATGGTGGCCATCAGTAAGCCCAGGGGCCCCATAATCTTCTATTGCCCAGGGGCCCCATGAGTTGTCAGTCTGCCCCTGAGTGGGGCTATATATGTGGCAGGTCCCCAAAGTCCGGGAGATCAGGCGCAAAAAAGGTGACTCGTGTATAAGCCGAGGGGGGCATTTTCAGCACAAAAAAAAAAAATAGCTGAAAGACTCGGCTTATACTCAAATATATACAGTATATTTGAACTTTAAAAGTTAGTGATCACGATAATAATCTGATCTGCTTGTTGCACAATTTGCAGTTAAGTGTCCTTTCACACGGAGCGGACCGTTTTTCGGTCCGCTCCGTGTGTCTGTCAGCTCAGCGGGGGGGGTCTCCGCTCAGCTGTCGGCGGACGGGGCGGTCCCCACACACTGTGCAGGGACCGCCCTGTCTCTCCTCCGCTCTCCCCTATGGGGAGTCGGATGGAAACGGACCGTCTGTCCGTTTGCATCCGATCCGTTTGGCCGGACGGAAGAAAAATAGGGCATTCTTCCGTCCGCAAAAACGGATGCGGATCTAGCGGACGTTAGCGGATGCATCATCCGCTAACGGATCCGCTCCCATAGGGAAGCATTGAGGTCCGTTACCGGACGTCCAAAAAACGGACGAACGGAACGGACCTGTAAAAGGGCCCTGAGGATAAAATAAAAAAATATGTCCGTTGAGTTGATGTGTACATTAATTAACGGTACTTCACCTCTCCCTGAGTTAGAGGCGTGGCTCCAATGGCTTTCTGCAGTGCAACAACTTCATCCTTTGGGCCAGTGATCAGCGAGGTTCCAGTGTCCACAATGGCTGCACAGCCTCCTTTACAAAGAGTTAGTTGTTGACCAACATCAATCCTGCAAAAAACACAGAGATATTATTACTCGACTGATCGATCGGTCAATACATTTTTAGGAACGGTCAAATTCTGCACCCAAACAGACACTATAATCTGCAATGTGGGTGAAATAATTCTACAAGGTAAAACACAACTTCTAGGTTTTTTAACCGCTTAACGCCCGCCGCACGACTATGTACGTCCACAGAATGGCACGTACTGGCAGATGGGCGTACATGTATGTCCCTGCCTTCTAGCGGGTTGGGGGTCCGATCGGGACCCCCTCCGCTGTGTGCGGCTTACCTGCAGTAGCGATCCGTGCTGAGGGGGCGGCTGCTCGATTTTGTCCGCCCCCTCCTGATCGCTCCCAGCCAATCCAGCAACCCCTCGCCGTGTCACTTCCTCTGCCCGTGTAATGTAAACACTGGCAGAGGAAGTGATGTCAGCTCTCCTCTCGGCGGTATTTTCAATCCGCAGAGGAGAGAAGACTCACAGTAAGTTGCACCAACACTACACTGACACCACACACATAGGCACAATCACCCCCCCAGCCACCTGTCACAGTGTCACTGATTGCAGTGATCATATATTTACTGATCACTGCATTTAGTGTCAGTGTGACAGTTTGAGGTAGCCCCCCCCCCCCCCTAATAAAGTTTTAACCCCTTGATCACCGCCCTAGTTAACCCTTTCACCCCCTATTACCAGCGTCACTAAGCAATCGTTTTTCTGATCGCTGTATTAGTGTCGCTGTTGCCGCTAGGTAGCTAATTTAGTTTTTTATTGCAATCTTTTTTTATTTAGACTGAATACATTTTGGCCTAAATGTTTGACTAAAATTTAGTTTATTCAATTTTTCTTATAACAAAAAGTAAAAAATATAGATTTTTTTTCAAAAATGTCGCTCTATTTTTGTTTATAGCGCAAAAAATAAAAAATTGCAGAGGCAATCAAATACCATCAAAAGAAAGCTCTATTTGTGGGAAGAAAAGGATGCAAATTTTGTTTGGGAGCCACGTCGCACGACCGCGCAATTGTCTGTTAAAGCGACGCAGTGCCCAATTGTAAAAACGCCTCTGGGCATTTAGCAGCATATTGGTCCGGGGTTTAAGTGGTTAAACCCCCCCCCCCCCTCCCCGCATCTACACTGCCACCAGCTGTTTAAAAAGAGAACAGCTATGCCATTTTCTTGAGATACAGAACTACGAGTTGTGTAGTTCTATATCTGGGCCAGGTGCGCGCACATGCACATGGCTATTCAGAGACACATCGAGAAGTGACACCTAGCGTAGAGTACATGTGACCGTCAGAATAAACCCGCTGTAGCGTCACAGTGCAATGGAGCAACAAGTGAACATCAAGTTCTGCTACAAATTGGGGAAAACTGAGACGGAGACGCATGAAATATTGGCAGAAGTGTATGGGAACAGAAAATGCGTTTAGCTACTGGAAGGAAACAACTGAGGAAAAGCCACATTCAAGTTGCACGTCTACAAACAGAACCCCATACATGATCGGGCGAGTGCGACAAATGCTGGCACAAGATCGGTGACTGACTAAGATTGATGGCGGAGGAATTCTGCATTAGCAAGGAAACGGTGCACACCATCATTCTCAAAGATTTGGGCAAGCGCAAGATCTGTTCCTGGTTTGTGTCGCACAAGCTGACAGACGAACAGAAGGAAAACAGATGGAGGTTTTACTACCACGTGTGACCAGGATCCATCCTTTCTACGAACCATCGTCACAGGGGATGAGACCTGGTGCTACCAGTTTGATCCCGAATCCTACTGGCAATCGATGGCCAGCGCCATAAAAGGCACACGTTTTGTGGACAATGTCGGAGGTGCGCGGGGAGCAGAGAGATGACATCATCTCTTACCATCACCACTCTTCTGCCTGCACTCGGCACTCACCACGTGGACCAGTGCTGCTACCAATGCAGTGACAATTCGCATCTGGTGGCAGGCGATGTGGCAAGTGACATTCCGCATCTTGTGTCAGGCAGCATGACAGGTGACGTGGCAATTGACAATTCACACCTGGTGACAGGCAACATGGCATTCTGCATTATGGCGAGTTGAACTACGTCATTTATTACTACAATGTAATAAAAGAAATAATGCGCTGACAAATTGCTCGCGAAAATAAAAAACGCTTACCCCCCCCCCCCCCCCGCATGCCAACCCCAACCCCCGCCCTGGGCCTTGGCACAATTTTAATCCATGCAGCCGGTCAAGGGAAAAAGGTTGGGAACCACTGCCTACATGCCATAACTCTCCAGTGTGGCGGGGTAAATAGAGCGGAGGGAGCTCTGACAGGCTGACGTCAAGAATGCCCAACTATGCCCGCACTTTCCACCTAGTGCCTGTACTACAGCTTCTATGAATGAAACAGGATCAATGAATGGAGAGGGCAGACCTTTCAATCATCTGCCCTTCCTCCATTTCAGAGATCACGTTTCATTCGTAGAAGCTGTAGAACCAGCTTATAAGAAAGAAGGAGCTGGGAGGACAAGGCAGGCATAGTTGGGCTCTCTTGATGAGTGCCTGTCAGAGCTTTTGCTAAACCAGGACACAGCAGCATAAGGGACATAACACTGATGGCAAGTAATGTCCCTAGTGCTGATTTTTAAGTAAACTTGGGCTTTAAATACAAGATGAATATAACATAAACACAGTTATGCTCCCATAGGTCAATTCTTACAGCATCATAAATAATAGAAAATAAAATGCACATGCCCAGTTTTCAGTAAAGTATCTAAACAGAGCAATTCCTCCCTACTACATCTGAGCAGCCCATGTGACTATAGAGTCACACATATATTGGCGTATACACAGTGATAAATGATAGTCCACTCCCTCCTCCATGCCCACTAACCACAATGAGGCCAGGATTTTGCATGTAGATTGATGGAGGCTTCACCTTCCTCTTAAACCAAGACACAGGCTAGAGGGGCGTGACAGCCTGTGACTGGCAGAAATCTGCCCACACCATGTTATTGACAAAAAACAAAAATTTGATTTCAAATATATATATATATATATATATATATCTGTATGACAACAGTTTATTCATATTAATTATTTATTTTTACTCTGTATTTCAAAGGCTGTTTTTTTTTTTTTTTTTTTAACACGTGACCAACAGCAGAGGACTAGAAGCTACTCCTGCTTTTGTTTCCTTGCAAACAGACTGAAAAAGAGCTGGGGCACGCGACAACTGTATATTGATTAGGAAAAAAGGTACTTAGATAAATAATTACAGTACCATCATCCATATACAGAAGTAAAGAATTAAATCAGTGTATAAATCAGCAGATTTAATCTGGGAAACACAAAGAGACTACTATTCAAGTAATTTGTGTTCAACATCATTTTGGAAAGGAGCAACAGGGTATTTTTATGGGATTATAGCGGTGCCCAAAATCAGAGAAACACACTTTATATAAAAACCACTGAAGGAGGAACATCAGGAAAATCCACCAAGTAAGTCAACAGATCTATAAAGGGGAAGCTCTGTGTGATCCCACAGGGGACACGAGCGGACTAGGTAAAAGGGTGAAACTATGATATTAACACGGAATACTGCAGGGTGCCAAGTCTAACTGCGGTAACCAAGAGTTGGTACCGTGTTTCCCCGAAAATAAGACGTACTCCGAAAATAAGCCGTAGCGGGATTTCGACGCAAGATAGAAATATAAGACACCCCTCCGAAAATAAGACGTAGCGATGTAGTGTCGAATCTCCGAAAATAAGATGTAGTGTCGAATCTCCGAAAATAAGATGTAGTGTCGAATCTCCGAAATTGAGATGTAGTGTCGAATCTCCGAAAATAAGATGTAGTGTCGAATCTCCGAAAATAAGATGTAGTGTCGAATCTCCGAAAATAAGATGTAGTGTCGAATCTCCAAAAATAAGATGTAGTGTCGAATCTCCAAAAATAAGATGTAGTGTCGAATCTTGTAGTGATATCTTGTAGTGGTACAACCAGACAAGATGAGTGCAAAAAGAAAGAGTTATTCTGTTGAGTACAAGAAAGGAATTGTGGAGGACTCCCGAGGCAAGAATCTTACGGCTTTTTGCAAAGAGAAGAAGTTGGATATCCGAATGGTCCAAAAATGGCGTGCAGAATACGATAATCTCAGTCTACGGGTGGACAGAGGAAATGCTAAGAAGCGCAAGTGTGGTTCAGGTAGGCAACCTTTATTTTCTGTAATAAAAATAAGACACCCCCCGAAAATAAGCCATAGTGTGATTTCTTGAGGAAAAAAAAATATAAGACGGTGTCTTATTTTCGGGGAAACACGGTATTAATATGAAACCACCACTTCCGCCATGAAAAAGCATTGCAAGGGTTGCCCTGCAATCCAGCATTGTGGAAAATTGGTGATCTGTAAATCCCCTGAAGAAACCAATTTTGGCAAAACATGTTGGGATTTGAAACCACGCTCTGGCTACACACAGTCATGGCCGAAATTGTTGGCACCCCAGAAATGTTTCCATAAAATTAAGTATGTTTCTTCCCTTTGTGTGTATTGGAACAAAACAAAAAAAAAAGGGAGGAAAAAAAGCAAATTGGACATAATGTCACACAAAATTCCAAAGATGGGCTGGTCAAAATTCCTGGCACCCTTTCAAAATTCTGGATAAATAAGATTGTTTTAAGTATGTGATGCTCATTTAAACTCACCTGGGGCAATTAATAGGTGTGGGCAGAGCTTTTTTTCAGCGGGAATGCGAGGGAACGCAGTTTCGGCACCTCCTGGACTGACTTATGTAATGGCAAGGGGTGCTGGAGTGTGCTGCAGGGAATTGATGCTCACTGCTGGGGATCTGGGGGGTCTATTGTTGCTGAGGTGGTCTATTGTTGATGGTGGGGTCTTATGTTGCTGAAAGAGATCTACTCTTGGGGGAGGGGTCTATTGTTGATGGTTGCCAGAGAGCCTATTAATGCTGGCTGTGCGGAGATCTGTTGTTGCTGCCGGAAGTCTATTGTTGCTGGGGGGGAATTTTGTTGTGGGTGGTCCAATGTTGTTAGGGGGGGATCATAGGCGTGCACACAGGGTGTGCCCAGGCACACCCTAATCGCCCTTTACAGCACAGATTCCCTCTACTTCCCTGGCTCCCTCCTTCCCTCTGCAGTGCTACCAGCTTCCCTCCTCTCCTGCCAGATGTTGCTGCAAGAATGTTTTAGGATGAGTGGAGGAAGGGGCCGGTAAATATGTAATTGACCATCTCCTTCCTTTTCTGAATGAACATCGTAGTGTGTGTTTGAGCTTTGGGGTGCACACCCTAATGCAATAGACTGTGCACGCCTATGGGGGGGGATCTATTTTACTGATTTTCTCAATATCATTACCAAATTCCATACAAATTACTTAGCACCACAAATATATACTTGGTTCTAGATTGCCTAAAAGGGGGGATACTGGGAGGTGGGTAGAGGGCTGAGAAAACGGGTGACCCAGCAAGGGGGAGTTCCTGTACCTATTGTCTGAGGGAAAAAAACACTGGGTGTGGGGGAATATAAAAATCACACCTGAAAGCAGATTAAAAAGGAGAGAAGTTCACTCGGCCTTTGCATTGTGTGTCTGTGTGTGCCACACTAAGCATGGACAACAGAAAGAGGAGAAGAGAACTGTCTGAGGACTTAAGAACCAAAATTGTGGAAAAATATCAACAATCTCAAGGTTTCAAGTCCATCTTCAGAGATCTAGATTTGCCTTTGTCCACAGTGCGCAACATTATCAAGAAGTTTGAAACCCATGGCATTGTAGCTAATATCTCTGAGTGTGGACGGAAGAGAAAAATTGAAGAAAGATTGCAACGCAGGATAGTCCGAATGGTGGATAAGCAGCCCCAAACATGTTCCAAAGAAATTCAAGCTGTCCTGCAGGCTCAGGGAGCATCAGTGTCAGCGCAAAATATCCGTCGACATTTAAATGAAACGCTATGGCAGGAGACCCAGGAGGACCCCACTGCTGACACAGAGACATAAAAAAGCAAGGCTACAGTTTGTCAAAACGTACTTGAGTAAGCCAAAATCCTTCTTGGAAAATGTCTTGTGGACAGATGAGATCAAGATAGAGCTTTTTGATAAAGCACATCATTCTACCGTTTACCAAAAACGGAACGAGGCCTACAAAGAAATAAAAAAACGTACCTACAAAGTGAAATATGGTGGAGGTTCAACGATGAGTCCAGATCTAAATCCCATTGAACACTTGTGGAGAGATCATAAAATTGCTGTTGGGAAAAGGCGCCCTTCCAATAAGAGAGACCTGCAGCAGTTTGCAAAGGAAGAGTGGTCCAAAATTCCCGGGTGAGAGGTGCAAGAAGCTTATTGATGGTTATAGGAAGCGACTGATTTCAGTTATTTTTCCAAAGGGTGTACAACCAATTATTAAAGCGGATCTCCACCCTAAAGTGAAGATCCGCTGATCGGAACCCTCCCCCCCTCCGGTGTCACATTTGACACCTTGCAGGGGGGAGGGGGGTGCAGATACCTGTCTAAAGACAGGTATCCGCACCCACTTCCGGCCCGCAGTCTCGGGCAAAAGACGGGCTTTTCCCGTTGCGTGCTGGGAACTCTCAGCTCCCAGCACACAGCGGGAGCCAATCGCGGGCGCAGCGCGACTCGCGCATGCGCCGTAGGGAACCGGGCAGTGAAGCCGGAGCGCTTCACTTCCTGGTTCCCTCGCCGTGGATGGAGGGGGGAGCAGCAGGGTGACGAGCGATCACTCATCCTCTGCTGCGGACGCCGCTGGACTCCAGGACAGGTAAGTGTCCTAATATTAAAAGTCAGCAGCTGCAGTATTTGTTGCTGCTGGCTTTTAATATTTGCTTTTTGGTGAACCATCCGCTTTAAGTTAAGGGTGCCAAGAATTTTGACCAGCCCATTTTTTTTTTAGAGTTTTGTGTGACATTATGTCCAATTTGCTTTCCCCCCCCCCTCCCTTTTTTTGTTCCAATACACACAAAGGGAATAAACATGTGTATAGCAAAACATGTGTTACTCCAATACTTTTCTGTGAGAAATATTTTGATTTTATAGAAAAATGTCTGGGGTGCCAACAATTTCAGCCTAGACTGTGTATATATATATATATATATATACACACAGTGCAGAAAATAAGTATTTGAACACCCTGCTATTTTGCAAGTTCTCCCACTTGGAAATCATGGAGGGGTCTGAAATTGTCATCGTAGGTGCGTGTCCACTGTGAGAGACATAATCAAAAAAATCCAGAAATCACAATTTATGAATTTTTAACTATTTATTTGTATGATACAGCTGCAAAGAAGTATTTGAACACCTGTCTATCAGCTAGAATTCTGACCCTCAAAGACCTGTTAGTCTGCCTTTAAAATGTCCACCTCCACTCCATTTATTAATTTTAAATTAGATGCACCTGTTTGAGGTCATTAGCTGCATAAAGACACCTGTCCACCCCATACAATCAGTAAGAATCCAACTACTAACATGGCCAAGACCAAAGAGCTGTCCAAAGACACTAGAGACAAAATTGTACACCTCCACAAGGCTGGAAAGGGCTACGGGGAAATTGCCAAGCAGCTTGGTGAAAAAAGGTCCACTGTTGGAGCAATCATTAGAAAATGGAAGAAGCTAAACATGACTGTCAATCTCCCTCGGACTGGGGCTCCATGCAAAATCTCACCTCTTGGGGTCTCAATGATCCTAAGAAAGGTGAGAAATCAGCCCAGGACTACACGGGAGGAGCTGGTCAATGACCTGAAAAGAGCTGGGACCACCGTTTCCAAGGTTACTGTTGGTAATACACTAAGACGTCATGGTTTGAAATCATGCATGGCACGGAAGGTTCCCCTGCTTAAACCAGCACATGTCAAGGCCCGTCTTAAGTTTGCCAATGACCATTTGGATGATCCAGAGGAGTCATGGGAGAAAGTCATGTGGTCAGATGAGACCAAAATATAACTTTTTGGTCATAATTCCACTAACCGTGTTTGGAGGAAGAAGAATGATGAGTACCATCCCAAGAACACCACCCCTACTGTGAAGCATGGGGGTGGTAGCATCATGCTTTGGGGGTGTTTTTCTGCACATGGGACAGGGCGACTGCACTGTATTAAGGAGAGGATGACCGGGGCCATGTATTGCAAGATTTTGGGCAACAACCTCCTTCCCTCAGTTAGAGCTTTGAAGATGGGTCGAGGCTGGGTCTTCCAACATGACAATGACCGGAAGCACACAGCCAGGATAACCAAGGAGTGGCTCTGTAAGAAGCATATCAAGGTTCTGGCGTGGCCTAGCCAGTCTCCAGACCTAAACCCAATAGAGAATCTTTGGAGGGAGCTCAAACTCTGACTGATCTAGAGAAGATCTGTGTGGAGGAGTGGGCCAAAATCCCTCCTCCAGTGTGTGCAAACCTGGTGAAAAACTACAAGAAACGTTTGACCTCTGTAATTGCAAACAAAGGCTACTGTACCAAATATTAACATTTATTTTCTCAGGTGTTCAAATACTTATTTGCAGCTGTATCATACAAATAAATAGTTAAAAAAATCATACATTGTGATTTCAGGATTTTTTTTTTTTGATTATGTCTCTCACTCTGGACATGCACCTACGATGACAATTTCAGACCCCTCCATGATTTCCAAGTGAGAGAACTTGCAAAATAGCAGGGTGTTCAAATACTTATTTTCTGCACTGTATATATATATATATATATATGCATACCAGTGATCAATGATGTGATATGTATAAATACTGTTTTTTATTGAACCCATCACATCACTGATGTCATATATATGTGGTCAGGGCGTGGTTTTGGATCCCAACAGGTTTTGACAAAATTGGCTTCTTCAGGGGTGTTTACAGATCACCACTTTTCCACAAAACTGGATTTGCTGGGGTGACCCTTGCAATGTTTTTTCATGGCAGAAGTGGTGGTTTTTCATGTTAGTACAAACTCTTGGTTACCGCAGTTAGACTTGGCGCCCCTCCAGTATTCCTTGTTAATATCATAGTTTCACCTCGTCCGCTCGTGTCCCCTGGGATCACACAGAGCCTCCCTTCCATAGATTTGTGGACTCACTCGATGGTTTTCCCTGATGTTCCGCCTTCAGCGATTTTATATAAAGTGTGTTTTTCTCCGATGTTGGGCCCTGCTATAATCCCATAAACAATACCCCGTGGCTTAATTTGATATTCAATAGGGTTGAGGTGCCAGATACTATATTGTCACCCAATTGCTAGCCAAGCTATTCATTTTGGAAAGGTGGTTTTTCCTTTCTAATAAACATACTAGCTATTTTATAGGGAGATATTTTGTTTTCCATCATATATGATGCTGCAAGAATCAACCTTTTTGAGCATAACTGCTTTTATATAATGGTATGATTGTATTGAATAAAACACACTTATTTTTTCTAATGTACAGCACCCTAAAAATCTCACTATAATTGTATGTTTAGACGCTGTAGGAAATTGGCATTTATGTGGGTTAATGATTTACCATTCTACTATCAATAGATCTGGAAAAAAATAAATAATGAAAAAGGCTCTTTAACCGCTTGTCGGTCGTCAAATGGCGGCTGGACTGTGCGACTCTTGCTCTTGGCGGGCGTCATACGACGTCCTCGCCTTCCCGGCTCACCAGGGGGCGTGCATCGCGCCGTGTCACTGTGAACCCGATGCGCGTGTCCGGCGGCCGCAATGTTAGCCGGGCATGCGCAATTGCCCAGTAACAGAGCAATACAGTGGATCCGTGTGTGTAAACACACAGATCCACGTCCTGTCAAAGGAGAGGAGACCAATGGTGTGTTATTTGTACAGAGGAACACTGATCGGTCTCCTCCCCTTGCGAGTCCCCGCCCCTTCAGCTAGAATCACTCCCTAGATAACATATTTAACCCCTTGATCGCCCCCTAGTGTTAACCCCTTCCCTGCCAGTCACATTTCTACAATAATCAGTGCATTTTTATAGCACAGATCGCTGTAAAAATGTGAATGGTCCCAAAAAAATTTCAAAAATGTCCGATATGTCTGCCGCAATATCGCAGTCACAATAAAAATTGCAGATCACCGCCATTACTAGTAAAAAATAAAAATAATAAAAATGCTATAAATCTATCCCCTATTTTGTAGACGCTATAACTTTTGGCAAACCAATCAATATACGCTTATTGCGATTTTTTACCAAAAATATGTAGAATACATATCGGCCTAAACTGAGGGAAAAAAATTGTTTTAAAAAAATGTATTCAAAAATTGGAATATTTATTATAGCAAAAAAATATCTATATATACACCCTAGTACCTCCCCTAGATCTGGCCATGCAGTATTTATATCCCTGCATTCCCTGCTACTGGTGGTATTGCAAACATGGGACCCCCAGCATCCCTCAAGATGTGCATTTGCCTGGCTTGTGAATGCAGGCTGCCACAGCAGCTATGCTTGCATGGCATCCCTGACATCCCTACAGATGCAAATTTGCTGGGCTTGACTGATTCGGCTTCTTTTGTTTATAGCGCAAAGAATAAAAACCGCAGAGTTGATCAAATACCACCAAAAGAAAGCTCTATTTGTGGAAAAAAAAATATAATTTTTTTACTTAGGTATAGTGTTGCCTGAGCGCACAATTGTCATTCAAAGTGTGACAGGGCTGAAAGCTGAAAAATGGCCTGGGCAGTAAGGGGGTGAAAGTGCCCAGTATTGAGGTGGTTAATCAAGATAATGAACATCAGATATGATAAAAAAAAAAAAAACACACAGTATATCACATCTGCAGGAAAAGAGACAACAAAAAGAAAAGTAATGTTGCTACTTACTGGTCCATATGAATTTCCCAGTAGGCTTTGCGGGTAACATTGAGGTAGTTAAAGTTTCCAGTGTAAAATTTAGGATCTGTGCCTCCTAGTAAAAGCTCACCACCAGGCTGAGATTCCGGGTCCCTAAAGGAAGATCAAAAAAAAAATAAAAAATACATTTACTTTTTAGGTCCCAGGCCAATGTTATTTGGGCTCCCAGAAGATTTCATGCCAAATCTAGAGAAAATCATTTATGTAAAGCATCCGCCACCATTTACAAACGCATCCTCCTAAAGCAAAAAGTAGAAAAAAGGTTACCATGTAATTAAGGGCCACAGCAGCAACATATTTTAAAAAGTTTACAACTGCGCACAGGGAATTCTGCAAAAAAAAAAAAAGTCACTGGGCTAAATGACATTGCAGCTGTGGCTCCCGGGCACCACAACAAAAGGATTTTACTTTGTACGGCGTACGTCGCAATGTACAACCATGTGCAAGAGTCCTGAATGTGCCCATTATATAGCAGGTGGAAAAACACAAAGCTTTTCCATTAAACTAGTCTACCTTGTATGCCTTGTATGCTATCTTGTATCCTTCCTGTAGAAATCGTGAGATTGTTACTTATATCTTGTGTGCTGTAGCCCAGGTTTAACAAAAGAATTAATTAAAGCCATTCTTCTGCACAGTGAGGATGAAGGGAGCCATCCATCTCTAGAGAACATAATGGAATAAGAGCAATTACTTTGCCGGGTGCACCCAAGGAGCGACACCCACAGCGTTTGCTTGTGAAGGAGAAAAGAGACACTTATTGCTGCAGAGTAAATGAGATATACATTGCTGTGCCCAATGAAGGAGAACTAGAACATGCATTGGTTTTTTTCAAACGACTAAAAGGTGTTTCTGTTGTAGACATAAGAGGGAAAGCACACTTTTCACACAAACATTTAGGACTGTCTGACAATGTTGTGCCCACTGAATTACAGCAAATCTCACTGTATTTATAGGCAAGCTGTGCAGGGCACAGGGGATTAAAATCTTGCCATTTTTTTGCATCAGGCCAATGTTTTGGTACAAATAGGCAACACAAATGTGCTGCATCTTCTATTTCCACAGGCTTTGTGGCAAGGGCGGATCCAGAGTCTAGTCTCGGGAGGGGCACTGCCAGAAAATAAGGTGTTGCTTACAGAACTCAATTAGGTGTCCCATGTGTCCGTTGAAATGTTGCAGTACCGCTAAAAAATCAATGATCGCCGCCATTACTAGTAAAAAAATATTTAAATATAAATGCCATAAATCTTTCCCATAGTTTGTAGACGATTGTCAGGGACTGCAGACATGGTACAAGAGATGGCCAGAGACTGCAGACATGGTACAAGAGATGGCCAGAGACTGCAGACATGGTACAAGAGATGGCCAGAGACTGCAGACATGGTACAAGAGATGGTCAGAGACTGCAGACATGGTACAAGAGATGGTCAGAGACTGCAGACATGGTACAAGAGATGGTCAGAGACTGCAGACATGGTACAAGAGATGGTCAGAGACTGCAGACATGGTACAAGAGATGGTCAGAGACTGCAGACATGGTACAAGAGATGGTCAGAGACTGCAGACATGGTACAAGAGATGCAGTCCCACTTTTGTATAGAAATGCAGTCCCACTTTTGTATATATGAATGCAGTACCACTTTTGTATATATGAATGCAGTCCCACTTTTGTATATATGAATGCAGTCCCACTTGTGTCTATGAATGCAGTCCCACTTGTGTCTATGAATGCAGTCCCACTTGTGTCTATGAATGCAGTCCCACTGTGCATGGCACTCACCATGGCATTGCCTCGATCACACACAGCAGGTATCTCCTCTCCCGACGTGTGTCATGAAACAAACAGGGGCTGTAGGTCTGTGTTCGGCAGGGCAATGTGCTCTAGCAAGGTCCCCCCCTAGACGGGCTTGTGTGATAGACAAAACACTGATTCAATCAGTGTTCCATCTACTATCACATGAGCAGGTCTAGCACAGGCAGCACAGCTGAACAGATCCAGCTCTCACACACAGCCAGAGATGCCTGGAGTATATGTGACACACAGGAGAGAGGGAAAGTGCTGCAGTCAGCTACAGCTCAAAGCAGCCTCAGGACAGGCAGCCTACTGGCCCTGGTGATGAGAGAGAGAGTGAGAGACTCGGCAGCGGCAGCTGCAGGCACCGCAAAGCCGTTGCTTTGTGGAGGCCTGAATGTATCTCATGCTATTTCTGAGAAAGTGTCACATGACCAGTGACGCAACGCCTGTGACATCACTTTCTGTGTCTACAGTATACGCAAGTGCAGTGAGGAGGCAATTTGCGTCTCCTGCATATCGTCACAGCGGGTGGTGTTTTACTGTAATGTAAGCAGATATTTATTAAATATACTACATTTTACTGGCTATATTGCGCTATGGTGTTCTTGTGCCAAATATTTGCGGACTGTGAATCGTGGACTAATGCTGCGTACACACGATCATTTTTCGGCATGAAAAAAAACGACGTTTTAAAAAAAAAAAAAAGTCATTTAAACCACTGAAGGACCACCTCCTGCACATTTACATCAGCAGAATGGCACGGCTGGAGTCCCGCGATCGGTCCCCGGAGCTGAATAACGGGGAGAGATGTGTGTAAACACAGCTTCCCGTTCTTCACAGTGGTGCCGTGATTGATCGCGTGTTCCCCTTTATAGGGAAACACAATCCATGACGTCACCCCCCCCTACAGTTAGTAACACATTTGAGGTCACACTTAACCCCTTGCAGTTTGTGGTCAACTCCCAAACTGCAATTGTAATTTTCACAGTAAACAATGCATTTTTAGCTGTGAAAATGACAATGGTCCCAAAAATGTGTCAAAATTGTCGAAGTGTCCGCCATAATGTCGCAGTCACGAAAAAAATAAAATCGCTGATCGCCGCCATTCGTAGTAAAAAAAAATTGTTAATAAAAATGCAATAAAACTATCCCCTATTTTGTAAACGCTATAAATTTTGCGCAAATCAATCGATAAACGCTTATTGCAATTTTTTCTATCAAAAATAGGAATAATACGTATAAGCCTAAACTGATGACATTTTTTTTAATATATATTTGGGGGATTTTTATTATAGCAAAAAGTAAAATATATTTTTTTTCAAAATTGTCGCTCTAATTTTGTTTATAGCGCAAAAATAAAAACCGCAGAGCTGATCAAATACCACCAAAAGAAAGCTCTATTTGTGGGAAAAAAAGGATGCAGATTTTGTTTGGGAGCCACGTCGCACGACCGTGCAATTTTCAGTTAAAGCGACGCAGTGCCGAATAGCAAAAACTGACCAGGTCCGGGTCTTAAGTGGTTAAAAATGATCGTGTGTGGGCTTCACATCATTTTTCAGGTTCTGAAAAAACAAACATGCTGCATTTTTTAACGATGTTTTAAGCAATGTCATATTTTGTTCTGGTAAAACTACCATTCATATTGGAGTAAGCACATTCATCACACGTGAATCGTCATTTACTAACAGGAAATCAGCTAAAGCAGCCCAAAGGCGAATGGAACTTCCCCTTTATAGTGTCGTCGTACGTGTTGTATGTCACCGCGCTTTGCTACAGCATTTTTTAAAACGATCGTGTGTGGGTAACGTCGTTTTAATGATGAAGTTGGAAAAAACAAGTTAAACAACGTTTTTTCTAAATGCCGAAAAACATTGTTTTTTTCTTGCCGAAAAATGATCGTGTGTACGCGGCATTGGAGTGTCACAGCAGATATAGTGGAGTCGTGCAGCATGGTGCCCAGCAGATATCCTCTTGGTTACCAAAAGCTTTGTTTGACCTTATGGCAAATGCACATCTTGAGGGATGCTCGGGGTCCCATGTTTGCAATAGCACCAGAAGCAGGGAATGCAGGGGTGTCAGGGGCATAAATACTGCATGGCCAGATCAAGGGGGAGGTACTGGGGTGGGCTGCACCCCCGCAGATTTCAATCGTGCCCTCTCCCCCCCAACCCTTCCTCTACCTCCATACACAGCACATACATAGGCTACATTCACACCAGCAAACTAGTGCGAAGTGTAGCGGCAGTTACCCCTGCGGCTCTCAGTGGGTAGGTGCCAGGTGACAGGTTGCCAACGGCTGCCCCTTTTCGCAGCTTTCTGCACACACGATTACCTGCAGGTAATTGCTGGCTGTGCATGGGGACGGAGGCCACACCTACCCACTGAGAGCCACAAGAAGAACTGCTCATCAGCTATCCTTATTGTTAGTGGATTTTATGTGTGGCCCAAGACAATTCCTCTTTTTCCAATGTGGCCCAAGAAGGTCAAAATGTCAGACACCCTAGTATAGAACAAGATCCTTACCACCAAAATCAAATAGAAATGGTACTTGCCAGTCTGTGGCCGACAAGAAAAACAGCACCACCTGATCCTTCTTGGATCACCCCACACACACTGGGGGTAATCAGAGTGATCAGATTAGAAAGGATATATTAACCACTTAAAGACCCCCGCACGCACATATACGGCCACAACATGGCTCGTACAGGCACAAGGGCGTAAATTTACGTCCCCGCCTGAGTGCGGTTCGGGGGTCCCATCGGGACCCCCTCCGCGGCGTGCGGGGGTCTCCCTACCTCTGGGAGCGATCCGGGATCTGCGGGCGGATGTCCGTGTTTTCCGCCCCCCCCGCGATCGCTCCCAGCCAATGGGAGCGCGCTCCCAGCCTGTCACTTCCTCCTCCTGTGTTTACACAGGAAGGAGGAAATGATGTATTCTCTCATCGCAGCGCTGTTTCCCAGCGCTGCTCATGAGAGAAGACATGCCAAGTAAGTGTGCACCAACACAACACTGACACACACTCACATAGGCATATTAACCCCTTGTGATCGCCCCCCCCCCCACCCCCCTGTCACAGTGTTACTGAATGCAGTGATTTAATCACTGCATTTAGTGTCAGTGTGACAGGCACTGTAAAAAACAGTTAGTGTTAGGTTCAGGATAGCCCCCCCACCCCCCCTAATAAAGTTTTAACCCCCTGATCACCGCCCTAGTTAACCCTTTCACTCCCTATTGCCAGCGTCACTAAGCGATCATTTTTCTGATCGCTGTATTAGTGTCGCTGTTCCCGCTAGGTAGCTATTTTTTTTTATTGCGATTTTTTTTTTTTACTAAAGACATGTGGCTAAATAAATTTTGGCCTAAATGTTTGACTAAAATTTAGTTTATTTGATTTTTTTTTTAACAAAAAGTAAAAAATAGTGTTTTTTTTTCAAAAATGTCGCTCTATTTTTGTATATAGCGCAAAAAATAAAAATCGCAGAGGTGATCAAATACCACCAAAAGAAAGCTCTATTTGTGGGAAGAAAAGGACGCAAATTTTGTTTGGGAGCCACGTCGCACGACCGCGCAATTGTCTGTTAAAGCGACGCAGTGCCGAATCGCAAAAACACCTTGGGTCATTTACCAGCGTATTGGTCCGGGTCTTAAGTGGTTAAATAAGAACAATTTACATAGACATGACAATGCCACACATGGGTAAAATGTCATACAAATCATTTACACATCTCACCTATTTAGGTAGAAGGAGAATATGTTGTTTTCTATCAGCTTCTGTTGCATGATATTATCAAACACAGGTGGAACGCCATCAACGGAGATCCGTGGGTACGCCATGCCCAATATCCCATCAAATTTGGCTGCAATAAAGGTAACGCCAGGCTGCTTGATGGCTTCCCCAAAAAGCTGTCCTTTCACGGTAAGGTTGCCAATCTGAAAAAGATGGAGGAGGTAATGAAAGATCAACAGTGAACACTTCTAAAAAGAATTGTCCTACACCAACCCCAGAAACAGCACTTTTGTCAATACTTCCGGGCTCGATCTTGTTTCAGAAAACGCAGTTTATTACGCTTCTTCCTTTCTGCAGCGAGATAATAAATCCCTGTATATTGGAAAACAGACAAGAGTGCGTCTCAACCATAAACGATATAATGCTAATGGAGGAGATGCTTGTGCTGGATAATGATGCCTTTAAGAAGTTCTAAACCTTATGGTGTGTGTGGCTTAACCGCTTCAATACCAGGTACGGTATTTATACCACCTCCATACCGGGCCTATTCTGACACTTCTCTCCTACATGTAATAATCATCATTCTTTTGCTAGAAAATTACACAGTACCCCCAAACATTATATATGTTTTTTTTAGCAGACACCCTAGGGAATAAAATGGCGGTCATTCCAAAGTTTTATCTTGCACGGTATTTACGCAATTATTTTTCAAACGCCTTTTTTTTGTAAAAAAATTGTTTTATGAATTAAAGAAATTACAAAACAGTAAAATTAGCCCAATTTTTTGTATTATGTGAAAGATTAGGTTACACCGAGTAAATAGATACCCAACATGTCACGCTTAAATTATGCGCACACTCATGGAATGGCGCCAAACTTCGGTACTTAAAAATCTCCATAGGCAACGCTTTATTTATTTTTTACAGGTTACAGTTTAGATTTACAGAGGAGATCTAGTGCTAGATTCGTTGCTGGCACTCTAACGCATGCGGCGATACCTCACTTATGTGGTTTAAAAGGCGTTTACATATGTCGGCGGGACTTGCGTGTGCGTTCGCTTCTGCACGTGAGCTATCAGGGACAGGGGCGTTTTAATTTTTTTTTTTATCTTTTTATTTTTTTTTTGACTTATTTTTTATTTATTTTTACACTTTTTTTCCTTTTTTTTTTTTTTTCCACTTTTATTCCTATTACAAGGAATGTAAACATCCCTTGTAATAGGAAATGTGTGTGACAGGTCCTCTTTATGGAGAGATGTGGGGTCAATAAGACCTCACATCTCTCCTCCAGGCTGGAAACCATGAGATCGGTGAAAAAAATTCACCGATCTCATGAATGGGGGCTTACAGCCGCAATTGCGGCTTTGTTTACTTACGGGGACCCGGGCGTGACGTCATCAGATCGCGCCCGGGTCCTCCGACGGTCACCAGTCATCTCTATGCTTCCTGCCGCCGCCGCCGCCGATTCGTTCTCCGGGCCCCCAAAGGCACAGGTAAGCCCGGAGAAGCACCGGATGGCGGCGCGAGGGGGGGGGGGGGATGTCCCCTCCCGCGGCCTGTAAGAACGATCAAGTGGCGGAACCGCCGTTATGATCATTCTTACATTGTGCAGAATCGTCGGCTGAAGAAGAGGATATCTGGATGATGCCTCTGGCTGCAGGCATCATCCAGATATTCGCCTGCAATGCCCAGGCCGTCAATTGACGGCCACTTAGGATGGTAAATCCCATCCCAGGCCGTCAATTTTCTATGGCTGGGTAGTGAAGTGGTTAACTTCTCTACCTCTACTGCACTTATAGACATGTTATAATTAATCTATTAGAATATATTCCTAAATATAAAAAAAAAAATTCTCTACCTCGATATTGTCCGGCCATGGGGGAGCTCGAATCCCTTCTTTCCTACTTTTTCTTCCTTTTTTAGGCCACTCTAGGCCTTTTTCCCCCCTTTCTCTTCCTAGATCACACTTTCCTCTCTCCCCTTCCGTTAACCTTACATGATCTTATACCATGTCTGTTTTATAAGTTTATCGTATAATGGTAATGTCAGTGGCATGGCTGTTTCGTCTCCCTAAAAGGTTACTCTGTAATGTATTTACTTGCTTACGTGATACCCACTCTCCTTGTTCACTCAAACAGTGTTTACTGGGTATAACCCATTGTTGTATTGCCTTATGTGATGAAAACGAATAAAAAAAAATATATATATATATATATATATATATATATATATATATATATATATATATATATATATATATATATAGTGCAGAAAATAAGTATTTGAACACCCTGCTATTTTGCAAGTTCTCCCACTTGGAAATCATGGAGGGGTCTGAAATTGTCATCGTAGGTGCATGTCCACTGTGAGAGACATAATCAAAAATAAAAATTCCAGAAATCACAATGTATGATTTTTTTAACTATTTATTTGTATGATACAGCTGCAAATAAGTATTTGAACACCTGAGAAAATCAATGTTAATATTTGGTACAGTAGCCTTTGTTTGCAATTACAGAGGTCAAACGTTTCTTGTAGTTTTTCACCAGGTTTGCACACACTGGAGGAGGGATTTTGGCCCACTCCTCCACACAGATCTTCTCTAGATCAGTCAGGTTTCTGGGCTGTCGCTGAGAAACACGAAGTTTGAGCTCCCTCCAAAGATTCTCTATTGGGTTTAGGTCTGGAGACTGGCTAGGCCACGGCAGAACCTTGATATGCTTCTTACAGAGCCACTCCTTGGTTATCCTGGCTGTGTGCTTCGGGTCATTGTCATGTTGGAAGACCCAGCCTCGACCCATCTTCAAAGCTCTAACTGAGGGAAGGAGGTTGTTGCCCAAAATCTTGCAATACATGGCCCCGGTCATCCTCTCCTTCATACAGTGCAGTCGCCCTGACCCATGTGCAGAAAAACACCCCCAAAGCATGATGCTACCACCCCCATGCTTCACAGTAGGGATGGTGTTCTTGGGATGGTACTCATCATTCTTCTTCCTCCAAACACGGTTAGTGGAATTATGACCAAAAAGTTCTATTTTGGTCTTATCTGACCACATGACTTTCTCCCATGACTCCTCTGGATCATCCAAATGGTCATTGGCAAACTTAAGACGGGCCTTGACATGTGCTGGTTGAAGCAGGGTAACCTTCCGTGCCATGCATGATTTCAAACCATGACGTCTTAGTGTATTACCAACAGTAACCTTGGAAACGGTGGTCCCAGCTCTTTTCAGGTCATTGACCAGCTCCTCCCGTGTAGTCCTGGGCTGATTTCTCACCTTTCTTAGGATCATTGAGACCCCACGAGGTGAGATTTTGCATGGAGCCCCAGTCCGAGGGAGATTGACAGTCATGTTTAGCTTCTTCCATTTTCTAATGATTGCTCCAACAGTGGACCTTTTTTCACCAAGCTGCTTGGCAATTTCCCCGTAGCCCTTTCCAGCCTTGTGGAGGTGTACAATTTTGTCTCTAGTGTCTTTGGACATCTCTTTGGTCTTGGCCATGTTAGTAGTTGGATTCTTACTGATTATATGGGGTGAACAGATGTCTTTATGCAGCTAATGACCTCAAACAGGTGCATCTAATTTAGGATAATAAATGGAGTGGAGGTGGACATTTTAAAGGCAGACTAACAGGTCTTTGAGGGTCAGAATTCTAGCTGATAGGCAGGTGTTCAAATACTTCTTTGCAGCTGTATCATACAAATAAATAGTTAAAAATTCATAAATTGTGATTTCTAAAATTTTTCTTTTTGATTATGTCTCTCACAGTGGACATGCACCTACGATGACAATTTCAGACCGCTCCATGATTTCCAAGTGGGAGAACTTGCAAAATAGCAGGGTGTTCAAATACTTATTTTCTGCACTGTATGTATATATTTACCTCTAAATAGAATTGACCTGGCTTTTTAGGCAAAGCAGGGTTGATTTACTAAAAACTGGAGAATGCAAAATCTGGTGCAGGTCTGCATAGAAACAATCAGCTTCCATATTTTTTTGTCAAAGCTTAACCTCTTGCCGACAACATGGCACGGGCAGGCAGATTGGCATACAGGTACATCCCTTTAAATTTGCCGCCCAGCGGGCCTAGCAAGTGTGGCCGCAGGTCCCGGCAAGGGCAGAACAGGGGGATGCCTTTGTAAACAAGGTATTCCCCTATTCTGCCTAGTAACACTGTCACTGATGACCGTTCCCCGTGATCAGTGACGTGTCACGTGTAGCCACGCCCCCTAACAGTAAAAATCACTCCCTAGGGAACACTTAACCCCTTCACTGCCAGTGTCATTTTTATAGAACTAATCGCTGTATAAATGACAATGGTGCCAAAAGTGTCTGTCATAATTTTGCAGCCACGATTAAAAAAAGAATCGCTGATCGCCGCCATAACTAGTATTAAATATGCCATAAAACAGTCCCCTATTTTGTAGAAGCTATAACTTTTGCTCAAAAAACCAATCAATAGGGTTTGAACAAATTTGCTGTAAGTTCGGGTTCGGTAATGTAATGGCTCGCTGCAGGGCAGCCAATCACCATTTGTTTTACTTGTGTGACCTAGAAGCCATCACAGCCAAGCCTACTAATGGCATGGCTGTGATTGGCCAGTGCAGCATGTGACCCAGCCTCTATATAAGCTAGAGGCACATAGCACAGCTCGTCACTCTGCTTCAGATAGGGTAGGGAAAGGCTGCCGCTGCTGCTCTCAGGGAAATATTTAGATAGGAGTCAGACTGTCCTGCTTTAGAAACACCAGCACTGCATATGTTACTGTGAGATACTCTGCAAGATAGTTTAGGGAAAAGGTCCCGATTGTGCTTGTAGGGAGAGAAATATATAGGTGTCTTTCCTGCTTCTAAAATCTAATTACACCAGCACTGTATATGTTACTGTGAGATACTCTGCAAGATACTTTCCTTCTATTGTGCTATTCAAAAAACATCCATTTAGGACAAAAAAATTAATTGCAGTGTTTCCTCCAGTGCTTGCAGTGTTTCCTCCAGTGCTTGCAGCGTTTCCTTCATATCTGTACGTGTGAGATAAACACTTTAGCTAGTGTTCTTCTATTGTTCTTTTTTAAAACACCCAGTTTGGTGCAAAAAAATATATTTTTTAGGGGGCGTTATCACAGACAAGCGCAGCCGCCTGTCCAGCCAATGTGGACAAGCTCACGTTCATTAAAATGAACCAGGCATGGATCCCACAGGACTTGTCGGTACCTTGTGCAGAAAACAAAAACCTGTGTTGGCTACCTCGTCCTCCTCCACCGCCGCTTCCACCTACACCGCCACATCCACCGCCACCTCAACCTCCTGGGCCAAGATTTTTTTTTTATGTATTTTATGTTATTTTCCTATCCACATTTGTTTGCAGAGTACTTGCCATGCTCTTACCAATATTTTGCTGCCATTTGCAGCCCTCTAGCCCTTTCCATTACTTTTTTAGTAGTCAAAAATTCAGGTCCCCATTGACTTCAATAGGGTTCGGGTTTTTGTCATATATATTTTTGGGGGATATTTATTATAGCAAAAAGTAAAAAATATAATATTTTTTTTCAAAATTGTCGCTCTTTTTTTTGTTTATAGCGCAAAAAAAAAAAACCGCTGAGGTGATTAAATACCACAAAAAAAGCTCTATTTGTGGGGGGGGGGGGGAGGATGTACATTTTGACAATTGTCAGTTAAAGCGACAAAAAGTGGCCTGGTCTTTGACCACCAAAATGGACCAGGCTGAAGCGGTTAATTGAACAAGCTGAAGTTAGAAGCTGATTGGCTACCATGCACAGCTGCACCACATTTTCCACTCTCTAGTTTCAGTGAATCAACCTCAACATGTCACCAATAGCAACAACCAGATTATTTTCCTATTATCCAACCTGTTCTCTTGCAAGGACCTCTGGAATTTGATTTTCTGTTATAGGCAATAAATGAGAAACACAATAGCAGCAGAGTTCCTTGTCTAGATCAGATAGGAGTCTACTTCTAGATCTTACCGTCACAGTATCCTGACTCAGGTACCCAGACAAGCTCCCGCTGCCATACTGGATGGAGAATTCTGTACCGTTCTTTACATAAGTGGAAGATTTGGAAGAATCATACTTGTTGTGTAATACTAGAATAGAAGAAAACACTTTGTATTGAAAATAAAACTTTGGGCACATGTATAATCAATAATATATTATATATGATAGATAGATAGATAGATAGATAGATAGATAGATAGATAGATAGAGAAGAAGTGGAGATACCACATTAAGACTTTAATGATATTTGAGTAAGGGGATTAAGTGCTACTCACAGCAGGCAATGTCCAGCAAGGAGCAGTGTATAGAGGGGACCCACAGATTAGATGATCCGGTGTCAAACACAACTGTGAATGTCTGTGGAGGAGTTCCAATGCCAATCTCGCCATAGTACTGAGCCTAGACAAAAGGGGCAAATGAGGTGTTAAAATGCAATATTGGTAAAGATGTGGATGCAGCAAAATTCTACTTCATCTCTTGAAAAATCTAGTTGATGCTGAAAAGTTCCTGGCTTAAAGGGGTTGTAAAGGTTCATGTTTTTTCACCTTAATGCAGTCTATTACTTTCCTGACCCCTCAAAAGTCCTGCGCATACGAACGTGCTGGCTTCTCGGCTCATTTATTGGTTGATTGATAGGAACCAGTGGCTGTGCTGCTATCAATCTAATCAATGACGCGGAGCACCGGGGGCTGAGTGATACGGTCAGTGGCTATAGCCGCAGGCTGTATCAACGGGAGCGCACCCGCAAGGACTAACCTCCATGGGAGAGAGCTCCCATGAAGGGGGTTAGTTCTTGCTGGGAGGACCCAAGACAGCCACCGAGGGACCCCAGAAGACCAGGTTTGGGGCCACTCTGTGCAAAACGAGCTGCACAGTGGAGGTAAGTATAACATGTTTGTTATTTAAAAAAAAAAAAAGAAGGAAATCTTTAGTGTCCCTTTAAATGAAACCTGTATTCTGACATTGCTGAGCTCTCCTGAAAACGCAGAGAGCTTGGTTGCATCGTTGACCCTCTTGTCTCAATACTTTAGTCACTGACCTGGCACAGCTATGCTCATCAGGTTTTCTGACGTTTCAATAGCTTTACGAATCAGCCTGCTTGTGCCGGACCAGTGACTACAATGTTTTCAATTACGTCAAACTCGTAGTGGCGAGAACCACAGACAAAAATAAATAAAATCCTATTTTAGAATGTTCAGGGGGCTCACAATATTGCAATGTTTTTGTTAATCTTCAGGGTGCCAGTAGTTCTTCTTTAGACACCGGAAGAAATGGCTGCTTGTACTACCAAGCATCAGCTACCTACGTTATAAATCTATTTTAATACACAGCAATGGGCTTGCTGGCACAATCAGCAGCACTTTACCACCATCACTGATCTAGCACAGCGGTCCATTCACTGGAAAAACCTACTTCTTAAAGTGGTACTAAAGCTTTGTTATAAAAAAAAAAAAAAAAAAAAAAAAAAACACACTAACAGATCATATTTATCTCCACTGTGCAGTTTGTCTTTGCACAGAGTGGCTCCAATTGTCTTTTTCTGGGGTCCGATGGCAGCTCCTCCCCGCAAGAGCTAACCCCCTCTGTGAAGCGCTCTCCCAAGGAGGTTGCCTTGCGGGCGCGCTCCCGTGCCATACAAATCGGCGTCCAAGGCCGCCGATTGTATGACTTGGCCCCGCCCACCGGCGGCCACGTCATTGGATTTGATTGACAGCAGCAGGAGCCAATGGCTGCTATCAATCTATCCAATGAAGAGCCAACAAGACCTGGGGAAAGCAACACAGGATCGCACCCACAGAAATGTGGGGCTCAGGTAAGTAAAATGGGGGCTCGGGGTGCCGGTGACTACAAGGTGTTTTTTTCACCTTAATGCATAGGATGCATTAAAGTGAAAAAACACGAAAGTTAACAACCTCTTTAATGTGTCTAAACTATTAACAAAGATCTCACAGACTCTATACAGATGAATACTGCAATGTAGTATCAGTCGCTAAAGCTGGCCATACATTTTACAATATTCTTGTTCAATTTCCTTTAGATTTACCTTCAACTGTGTACTGCAAGGGCCTGTCTGATTGCATACAAATTGAAGTTGTTTAGGTTTGACCTCAAAATATGGTTTTGGTAATTCTAAAGAAATATTGTATATGGTATGGCCAGCCATGCATTCAGTATATAAACACACACACACACACACACACACACACACACACACACACACACCAATAGAAAGCCATTTACTATACAATTAGGACCAATGAGAATAAGTTTGGCATAATGAGCAGTAGCATCACACTTACATCCAGGTAATTCTTCAGAGTCTCTGGTGTGGGACCTCCATTTGGTGGAAATCCAGAGTAGTATTTGTTGTAGCCCTCTTCTCCGATCAGATTCTTCAAATCCCCAGCAGACTCGGTAAATGTTCTCCGTATAGAAGGGAATTTTGTCAGAGGTACCCTGGAAGGAGAAATTCATTGCTCGTTTTCAGTAAATACCAATCAGCTTTGTCAGCTAAACACAGCAATATATTGTCCATTTCCCTTCTTGAGTATTTTAACGGCTATACCCACTTACTGCACAAGGCTTAGAAAACAGCAGGGATGCAACTAGCCAACAGAAACACTGGTGACTCATTGTGGAAACTAAAAACTCGCCATAAAAAAAAAAAAAACTCGCCATAAAAAAAAAAAGGAAAGAAAAAATAAAATAAAAAAATGTCTCCATCCATACAAACAAGGTGGAAAAGGGTTTCCTTCCCCTGCTGGGACAATGTATTCTGACAGCGGGAACAACAGCTGTCAGACTAAACTGACCAGTGTATGGCCTGCTTAAATTGGAGCTCCACCCACTCACTCAAAAGAGGAAGCTCTGCTCTTATCTGCCTCCTCTGCTGCCAAAAAAAACAAACAAGGGACCCGCTCCCACTTCCAGCTGAGTTCGCTGCAGCAAAGCCAGAACTTCAGCCCCCCTCCTGCTCCTCCTCCTCCTCTTGCAGCCAGCCCATTCACAGAACACAACGTGCTTCATGTATTGCGCAGTAGGGAACCCTTATGCCCTGTACACACGAACAGATCGTGTGTGGGCCCCATCAGTTCAAACCCCCCCCCCCCCCCATTGATGGAAAAAAAAAATAGAACCAGTATTAAAATTTTCGTATGGTTTAAAAAAAAAAACGATCGTCTGTGGGGAAATCCATCGGTCAAAAATCCACACATGTTCAGAATCAAGTCGACGCATGCTCGGAAGCATTGAACTTCATTTTTCTCTGCACGTCGTTGTGTTTTACGCCACCGCGTTGGACATGATCGGATTTTTAACCGATGGTGTGTAGGAAAGACTGCTCAGGTGTGGACACCGCTGGATTCCTGGACAGCTAGGTGTCCCAATATTAATAGTCAGCAGCTGCAGTATTTGTAATTCTTTCTGAAGGGGCCTGGAGGCTCTCTTTAAAGCAGAGGTCCACCTAAAAAATAAATGAAATAATAATTATTAAAAGCCAGCAGCTACAAATACTGCAGCTGCTGACTTTTAATACATGGACACTTACCTGTCCAGCATGCCCGCTCGGTCCTCGGATGCTGCCATTCTGGGTAAGGGAATCAGGAAGTGAAGCCTTGCGGATTCACTGCCGGTTCCCTACTGCGCATGCGCGAGTAGTGCGGCGCGCCATCAGTGGGGGAGGGTAAAAATACAGGTATCTGCACTCCCCCTCCCCCTGAAAGGGGCTAAAAAGGGACACCGGAGGGGGGGAGGGTTCCGAAAAGCGGAAGTTCCATTTTTGGGTGGAACTCCGCTTTAAATCAAAAAGGGATAAACTTCTGCTTGTAAAGAAAAAAAAAAAAAAAGAAAAAAATTGGGCAGTCTGTATATCACACACACACACACACACACACACACTGTATTCCAATATGTGCAAGGATTGCTCAGGTACACTCAAGGCAAGCCCGGTGGAAGAGCCACTCGTAGGTCTTGTACGAAAATTACATATTGGTTGATATTTGACATGCCACGGTCTGAGAAAGACAGCTGAACCGTGGTGCATGGTAAATTTAATGTCACTCACACGGACATGTCAATAAAGTTAAAATAAAAGCATAAAACCATGTCTTCTAAAGCCCACTATGTTAAATAAAAGGGACACTAATCTAATTTGATTGCATTTTAATGATCAGGGTTTGTTGATTATATTTTGCAGCAAAAATATGAGTACACATTTAGTAAACAATGTATTGGGAAAAATTACAGGAAAATCCATTTGGCATTTTATACTATTTATTCCCCCATAAAAGCAAGGAGATGATAGATGCATTCAAAATTTGCTACCAAATTAAAGCTCTAACTGTTCTCTAAAAATCAATGATAAAAAAATAATAATGTATAAATCATTGCCAAAAGAAAAACACTCCCAAGAAAATAAATGGCGAAAAAGGCCCAGGAACTCAAATGGTTAAATGAAGTTTACTTGGCAAAGTATTTCCACACAGGGCAACCTGCCCAACAGATCCTATTAGTACTGGCCCAGGAAATGACCATTCACTTGGGTGCACTTCTGAGTGCAGGCCGCAGGCACCCATTATGAATTCCTACCGCCAAGCCACACTGGCCTGTATCCATTGACTGGAAATTTCTATTAATCGATATATGAAGGGTCCCAGAAGTAAACCCTGAGTAGGATTCCTGGCAGGGTCCACATTAGTACATTACAGCGAGGACAAGAATCCAGACTCCTGACCTTGGAATATAAATAGTTTTCCAGACTGGCAGTGTGTTGCATTATACTAAGATTATGGCTCCATGCACACTGAAGCTGATAAACTGCAGTTTATTGGCGTTTTGTTTTGGGTTTTTTAAAGCCCATAAACTGAACTCTATGTGCCCATGCACACCTGGGCATTTTTCAGTGTTAATGAGCTTTGGAGTTTATTGGCTTTTTTCTGAACGCCTGAAATTTGCGTTCAAAGTGCTGTTTTTTGGCGGGAAAAAAACGCAAAAAACTGAAAAATGCCAAAAACTTTCAAAAACACTGGAGCCAGCGTTTTTTTTTATCAATAAAAAAAAAAAAAAAAACGCTTATAAAGCTATTGCAAAAACACTAAAAAACGCTGTAAGGCTCCCTGCAAAGCTACTGGCGTTTTTTTTTTATAGCTTTTATCAGCCTCAGTGTGCATGGAGCCTTAAACACGTTTCTCTATAAGTGGAGCCTGTTCATAATCGCATAATATTGGGCTTTATTTGCACCGAATGTGCATTTGGCCATTGGGGTATAAAGCATTGATTTCCACTTAGGACTCTTGCACATTGCAGCTTCAAAAAGCTCAGTACAGCGCTTTTTGTTTTACTGATCTAAAATGCAGCTCATTGTTTACACGGTGCTTGTGCACACAGGTGCGTAAACAAGCACTGCGTAATCTTGAGTAAAAAAAATAAAAATAAAAAAATATTTTTTTAGATAAAGTCCGTTTTTTGGATTTTATTTTAATTTATTTGAAAAGGCCTAGTTAGACTTACCGGTGACGGTATTTCTAAGAGCCTTTCAGGACAACCTTGGAGAGAGCGCAGCTCCGCCCATTTCCCAGGAAACACACGTGATCCTTTAAGATCCCTCCTCTTCCACCATGGCCTCAGTTATTGGAAAATAAAGCACAGAACAACCACAACAAAACCATGATAGACATTTCAAACAATCTTTTTATTCAAAATACCTAGGGAGGGAAATTAGCGGTTGTCCTGAAAGGCTCTTAGAAATACCGTCACCGGTAAGTCTAACTAGGCCTTTCTCCAATCGCCTTTCAGGACAACCTTGGAGAGGATAACCGAGTAACTTACCCTAGGGTGGGACCACTGCTTGCAGCACCTTTCTGCCGAAGGCCTGATCTGCAGCGGACAGTAAGTCTAGCCTGTAGTGCCGTAGAAAAGTCGAATAGCTGGACCATGTAGCTGCCTTGCAGATCTGGTCAGGCGTGGCACCGGCCCTTTCGGCCCAGGAAACTGCCGTAGATCTTGTTGAATGGGCCGTCACTCCTGAAGGAGGCACCTCTCCTTTGGCTTGGTAACCCTCGGCAATGGCTTGTTTGAGCCATCTGGCCAATGTACTTTTGGAGGCCTTCTCCCCTTTCCGGGATCCTGAGAATATCACGAACAGGGCGTTGGTTTTCCTGAAATCCTTGGTGACCGCGAGGTATTGAAGCACACACCTTCTTACATCCAAAGTATGAAAATTCTCTTCCCCTGCATTAGAGGGAGTTGAGGAGAAGGTAGGAAGGACTATTTCCTGAGACCTGTGAAAGGTTGATGAGACCTTAGGGAGAAAAGCTGGATCAGTTTGGAGAACTATTCTGTCCGGCAAAATTCTTAAGAAAGGCTCTGTAACTGCCAAAGCCTGGATTTCGCTGACCCTTCTTGCGGTCGTTATGGCCACCAAAAAAATTGTTTTTAGAACTAAATTCTTCAAAGAAATCTCCCTTATGGGTTCAAACGGGGCCCCCGTGAGACCCTGCAACACAATTGATAAATCCCAATTGGGAAAAGTTCTAAAGGCTATCGGTCTACTCCGACCTAGTGCCTTGAAAAATCTTGAAATTAAATGTTCTTTAGATAAAGTCCTTTCTAAATAAACCGACAGGGCTGCCACTTGAGTTTTTAGGGTGCTAATTGCTAACCCTTTCTCCATTCCTGCATGAAGAAACTCTACAACGGAGATTACACTATTAATCTGGAAGTTTTTGGAGGTACACCAGGAGTTGAATTTTCGCCAAACTTTGAGATAAATTGCTCTGGTCACCGGCTTCCTGCTGTCTAGCAAAGTTCTTATCACTTTATTAGAGAGCCCCTTAGCCCTTAAGAGGTCCTCTTCAGAAACCAGGCC
This sequence comes from Rana kukunoris, assembly GCA_029574335.1. Lineage (NCBI taxonomy): Eukaryota > Metazoa > Chordata > Amphibia > Anura > Ranidae > Rana > Rana kukunoris. The sequence goes on along the minus strand of CM056059.1, from coordinate 208,235,204 downwards.
GTCAACTGCAAGCGTTCTACCTCTGGATGGTTCACAGAACCCTGACACAGTAGGTCCTTCCTGAGTGGAAGTTTCCACGGTGGTTTCGTGGCTAAACTCTGAAGAGATGCAAACCACGGTCTTTTTGGCCAATACGGAGTGATTAAGATCAGATTGGATTTCTCTTCCCTGAATTTCCTTAGGACTAGAGGTATCAGAGTGAAGGGGGGGGAAGGCGTAAGACAGCTGGTAGTGCCACTGTTGAGCTAGTGCGTCTATGGCTACTGCCTGGTCCTCTCTGTGGAGAGAGAAGAACCTTTGCACTTTCGCATTCTGCTGGTTGGCAAACAGGTCTATCTGTGGCTGGCCCCACTCCTGAGCGATTGCCCTGAAGACCTCCGGGTTTAAGCTCCATTCTGCTTCTAGTATGCTTCTCCTGCTTAGCAGGTCTGCTAATAGGTTTTGAGACCCTTTTAGGTGCACCGCTGATAGGGATGCTACGTTCCGCTCTGCCCATGAGAGGAGATGGTTGGCCAGTTGCATAAGGCCTCTGCTTCTGGTCCCCCCCCTGCTTTAGGACATATGCCACTGCCGTGGTGTTGTCCGACAGGACCTGCACATGTTGACCCTTCACCAACTGATGGAAAGCTTGAAGCCCTAGAAATATTGCTTTCAACTCCCTCCAGTTTGAGGATCTTCTGCACTCTGTTTTGGACCAGACGCCCTGGGCAGTCTGTCCCTCTAGATGGGCTCCCCAACCCCAGGAACTCGCGTCTGTTGTTAAACGCTTTCCTACTGGGAATACCCATGGAAGACCCTTGTTCAAATTTACCGGGTTTCTCCACCACCAGAGTGCTCGTTTTACGTTTGAAGTTAACCTGAAACGTCTCTCTAGTGACTCTTGGTGTGACCAAGACTGAAGGATATTCATTTGGAGAGGACGAGAGTGTAACCTCGCCCATGGGACCGCCGGAATTGAGGCTGTAAGCAGCCCCAGGACGGCCATTGCTGTCCTGACTGACACCCCTTGGTTTGTCTGTACTTGAGCCACCGCCACCATGACCTTCTCTATCTTTTCCTGAGGTAAAAAGACCTTCTGAAGGATCGAATCTATGTTGTACCCCAGAAACCTTGTTTCTTGAGAAGGTATCAAATTCGATTTCTCGCGGTTTAGTAACCAGCCGAGACTTCCAAGATGAACCTGCGACGACTGCAGATTCGTCGCAAGCTGATCCCGGGAGTCCGCAAAAAACAGTAGGTCGTCCAAGTATGGGATGACCGAGATTGCTTTGAGCTTCAGTGGTTCTAGGGCCTCTGCCATGATCTTGGTAAAGATCCTGGGTGAGGACGACAACCCGAAAGGGAGGGCTCTGAACTGAAGATGCCATATCCTGTTCCCCAGGTCTACTGCCAGTCTGAGGAACTGTTGAGATGCTTGGGCAATCGGGACGTGCAAGTAGGCATCCCTGAGGTCCAGAGATGCCATGAAGCAACCGGGTGTCAACAGCTTTGTTATTGAATAAATCGTATCCATCCGGAACCGTTTGTACTTTATCGACTTGTTTAACATTTTTAGGTTCAAGATCAGGCGGAATTTGCCTGAGGGTTTTTTGACCAAAAAAATGTGGGAATAAAAACCCTGACCCTCTTGATGTTTTGGGACCTGTATTATCACTCTCTGACTCATCAGATCCTGTAACAGGTTCGTCATTGCAGTAGCTTTTTCTTTGTCCCGGGGAAGGGTTGTGACATAGAACCTCGTTGGGGGACACTCTGAAAATTCCAGACTGTACCCCTCCGTAATGATTCTTTCCACAAAGGGGCTCGTGGTCATCTGTTTCCACTGTGGGAGAAAAGCAGCCAGTCTTCCTCCCACCGGAAGCAGATCGTCACTTGCTTTTGGTAGTTGGTTCTCAGGGGTTTTTAAATAAGATACCTCCTCTACCTCTTCCTCTTTGGGACCCCCATCTCTTTTTATTTTCTTCCTTACTCTTATGGGACTGTTGAAAAGGACGAAAATTTTTCTTAGGGTTCTGACCCTTTTTAGGGGGGAAAGCCTTCTTCTTACCCTCCGCCGTTCTGTCAAGAACTTTTTCTAGGTCCTGACCGAACAAAAGGTCCCCTGAGAAAGGCAGACCACAAAGCTTGACCTTAGAGGGGATATCACCCGACCAGGTCTTTAACCAAACTGCTCGCCTGACTGAGTTCACCAGGGCTGCTGACCTTGCAGCCATTTTAATGGACTCAGCAGAAGCATCTGCCATATATTTGATGGCTTTTAAGATTAAGGGGAAAGAGTCTAATAGATCCTTTCTTGAGGTGCCTGCCTCGACATGACTCCTTAATTTCTCAACCCAACACTCTAGATTGCGGGCGACTATTGTGGCGGCCATGGCTGGTTTCAGACTGGTTGCAGTAGAATCTCAGGCCTTCTTTAGGAGGGAATCTGCCCTCTTGTCCATCGGATCTTTCAGGACCCCCATGTCCTCAAAAGCCAGGTCTGTATGACGAGACACCTGTGAGAAAGCTGCGTCTACTTTAGGCTTTTTGTTCCACACCTCTGTCTCACTGCTTTCAAATGGAAACCTTCTTCTAAGGGTCTTTGAAAAAAAGGGGGCCCTTTCAGGGTCCTTCCATTCCTTCTTGACGGTGTCCGAGAGGACTTTGTGGACCGGGAGAACCCGGCTTTTAGACTCATCCAGCCCCTGATACATCTTATCGTGTATGGATAACTGAACCTTCTCTTCCTGGATACCCAGGGTAACATAAATTGCCTTGAGTAAGTCCTCCACTTCGTCTAATGACAATTTAAACTTTGAGCTTTTGCTACTATCTTCTTCCTCCTCCTCCTCATCTGAATCCCTAAGAGAGGGGAGAGTACTAGTCCCTTCATCTGCCGAATCCCCCTCTGTTTGACCCGAAACTGGGATTTTCGGACTAGGTGGTGGCTGCTGTGGCTCCCCCAAACTTGCGGAGCCTTGTGTGATCAAATCCTTCACTGAGCCTAAAGAGCTTGCCAGCTCCTGGACTGAGGAAAAAAGGTCCTTATACTGTTGTGAAGTTTCCTCTTCCACCAGATTTTTAATGCAGGATCTGCACATTGGCTTTTGCCAAGAATCCCTTAAAGGATTTTTGCAAGACGGGCATTTCCTGGGTGTATCCAAGTGCCTAGCTTTGGTTGTAGATTTTTCCTGTAACGAGATGAAACCAAAGTTACCATCTCCATTTTTTTTTTTTTTTTTTTAAACACCCAAGTGCCGCCACCAGAATAAAACCAAAGGCCTGGACTAAGTGCCACCACCACTAACGGTTATACAGACCAAGAGCGTTAACCTGGACTGGTAACCACAGGCTCCCTCAGGGAGGAACAACAATAACACAAAATTAGGCCCAATATAGTAAGAATAAAAGGCACCGCTGTACCCCTCTTACCTGGGCCTGACCGGTGCTTGCAGCGCCTGTATCCGCCGATGTTGTCTGTCTCTCCTCCATTGTAGAGCGCAGTCACACAAGTAGCTGGAGAACGACACCATTTTAAACTTTCCCGGCCGCCCGCGTCATCATCGGGGGCCGGAAACGGAAGTACCGGTCACCTGACCTGCCCCACAGATGCTGCGTTCCAGGCGCTGGGAACCAGCAGCGCCACGCCCCCCCCCCCGGAAACGGCGTCACCGTGCGTGACGCGGTCGCCAGCCGGGACCCGGAACTGAGAATGCGGACCACCGCCGACCTGCGCCAGCTACCGCTCGGTCACCTGGACCTCTACCGCAGTTCCTGGGCACAAAGACACCGTCCCCTGGGAGGCTGAAAGTTCCGCTGAACCGGAGCGTCTGGGGACTCCTGAGCACCCCCTCCCCGTGAAGAGGGGTCAGGATGGTCGCCGCCAACAATATACAAACAAAGGTAAGCTCAACAAAACTCTCCGCCTGGAGAGAGACAGCTCCCTGGTTCCCTGTGATGCTTCCACCATGGCGGAGGAAACACAATAACTGAGGCCATGGTGGAAGAGGAGGGATCTTAAAGGATCACGTGTGTTTCCTGGGAAATGGGCGGAGCTGCGCTCTCTCCAAGGTTGTCCTGAAAGGCGATTGGAGAAAAAATGCTTTTGGAGTAAAAAGCAATCTAAATATAGTTTTCTATGCAAGATACATTAACCCCTTCCTTACCTTAAAATGACGCCGGCAGGAATCCTGCCTCGATCCGGGTGGACGTCATATGACGTCCTTTGTTCCCGGCGATCTAGGGCCGTGACTGCCGGTGATCACGGCAGGAGTGTGGATCTGGGTGTGTAAACACCCAGATCCACCTCCTGTCAGAGGTGACGAGACCAATACTGTGTTCCCAGGTACAGAGGAACACTCCTCCTGTGAGTCCCCTCCCCCTACAGTTAGAACACACTTTAGGGAACATTTTAACCCCTTCAGCGCCCCCTAGCGTTAACCCCTTTCTTGCCAGTCACATTTATAGCACTAATTGCTGTATAAATGTGAATGATCCCAGAAACGTGTCAAAAGTGTCCGATGTGTTCGCCGCAATGTCACGGTCACAATAAAAAAAAAAAACGCAGATCGCCATTACTAGTAAAAAAAATTATAAAATAAAAATGCCTTAAATCTATCACGTATTTTGTAGACGCTATAACTTTTGCACAAACCAATGAATATACGATTATTGCGATTTTTTTCACCAAAAATATGTAGAAGTATACATATCGGCCTAAACTGAGGAACATTTTTTATTTTATTTTTTAAAATGTGATATTTATTAAATAAAAAAGTAAAAAAATATGGCGTTTTAAAAAAAAATATTAATTCACTCTTCTTTTGTTTATAGCGCAAAAAATAAAATCTGCAGAGATGATCAAATACAACCAAACGAAAGCTCTATTTGTAGGGGGAAAAAAAACAAAGATTTAGTTTGGGTACAGTGTTTCATGACCACGCAATTGTCATTCAAAATGCAACAGCGCTGAAAACTAAAAATTGGTCTGAATCCAAGCTCTGCAAGCTGAGATAACATGCACTACATTGATACAATGTCACAGTAACCATGAGAGAAAAACAAAAGTTCAGGAATATTCGTTTAGTGCCGCTTCACACGGGGGGAACGCGACTTACAGCGCGACTGTGCAAGGCGACTTCAGCGTGACTTGGAGCAACTTACAATGCGACTTAACCACTTCCATACCAGGCACTTACGCACCTTCCCGCCCAAGCCAATTTTCAGCTTTCAGCACTGTCGCAATTTGAATGACAATTGCGCGGTCATGCTACACTGCACCCAAACAAAATTGGCGTCCTTTTTTCCCCACAAATAGAGCTTTCTTTTGGTGGTATTTGATCACCTCTGCGATTTTTTTTTTTTGCGCAACAACTAAAAATAGAGCGAAGATTTTGAAAAAAAAATAAAGTTTTTTTTTTTTTCTGTTAATTTTTTTGTAAATGAGTATGTTTTCTCTTTCAATTACGGGCACTGATATGGTGGCACTGATGGGCACCGATGAGGTGGCACTGATGGGCACTGATGAGGTAGTTCTGATGGGCGCCAATTAGGTAGCACTGATGGGCACTGATAGGCGGCGCTGGTATGGGGCACTGATGGGCACTCATGGGCGGCACTGATGGGCACTCATGGGCGGCACTGATGGGCACTCATGGGCGGCACAGGTGGGCACTCATAGGCGGCACAGGTGGGCACTCATAGGCGGCACAGGTGGGCACTCATAGGCGGCACAGGTGGGCACTCATAGGCGGCACAGGTGGGCACTCATAGGCGGCACAGGTGGGCACTCATAGGCGGCACAGGTGGGCACTCATAGGCGGCACAGGTGGGCACTCATAGGCGGGCACTGGGCATGGATTGGCACTGACAATCACTGAGGGGTGGCACTGATGGATCAATGTTGCCAATCAGTGCCCATGTGTGGGCACTGATTGGCATCATTTATTTTTTTACTGCCCCCCTTCTTTTTTTTTTTCCTTTTTTTTTTGTTCTTTTTTTTTTATTCTTTTTTAGTACCCTGGTGGTCTAGTGTGGCGATCCGAGGGGGGGCTGCGCTGATAAACAATCAGCGCGAACCCCCCCTGTCAGGAGAGCCGCTGATCGGCTCTCCTCTACACGCGTCTGTCAGACGCGAGTGAGGAAGAGCCGTCGGCGGCTCTTCCTGTTTACATCGTGATCAGCCGTGATTGGACACGGCTGATCACGTGGTAACGAGGCTCCGCCGGAGACTCGTTACCGAGATCGGAGGTGCAGGGTGTCAGACTGACACCCCGCATCACCGATCGCCGCGCTGTGCGCCCCCACGTGCGCGCGCGGCATTGAAATCGTGCTGGACGTTTTAGAACGGCCAGTCACGATTTCATAACCACTTCCCGGCCGTAAATCTGTTATTGGCCGGGCGGGAAGTGGTTAAAGTTGCCTCCAGGACAGGTGACTTTGGCCAATCACAGAATAATCAGCTCTGTGGAGGGAGGGGTTTGCCTGAGTAAACTATTTTCTCTTCCTGTAAAGTTGCTTTAGTTAAAGGGACACTAAAGTCAGGGATAAAAAAAAATAAAAAAATAACAAACATGTGATACTTACCTCCACTGTGCAGTTCGTTTTGCACAGAGTGGCCCGGAAACCTGTCTTCTGGGGTCCCTCGGCGGCTGTCTGGGCTCCTCCTCGCAAAAGCTTTCCTTCTTCATGCGAGGGCGCTCGCATGGAGGAAAGCTTTTGCGAGCGCGCTCCCGTGATACAGCGGCGGCCATAGCCGCCGGCTATATCACTTGGCTCCGCCCCCCAGCGCGCCGCGTCATCTGCCCTGATTGACAGCAGCGCTAGCCAATGGCTGCGCTGCTATCAATCCGCCCAGCCTAGCCAATCAACGGCCAGGCTGGGAACCGAAGAGGACGACGTGGACGCGCCCCGGGAGATTCGAACGGTCAGGTAAGTACAACGGGGGCTCGGGGGGGGGGGGGGGGGTGCTGCTAGATGTTTTTTTACCTTCATGTATAGGATGCATGAAGGTAAAAAAACTTGTACCTTTACAACCCCTTTAAGACAGTTATCCGACTTTGGAGGCAACTTCCATTGAAATCAATGGGTACAAGTTTCCTAGAAGTCGCCTTGAAGTAATACAGGAACAGAGCGACTTCAGTAGTGACGGCTCTCATTCACTTCCATGGAATTTCTCATGTCACGCAACTTAGGGTGACACAAGTCGGATCCCAAGTCGCGTTAGTATGAACCGGCACTTAGCCCACTGTTTTGAAAATCTATGTACACTACTGTATGATTGAATCGCCATTTTACTAATCTGACAGTTTACTATTCTAAATAGGAAACCTTCATTTTATTTGCAAATAATAAAGATTCTATCTACCAGCAAGAATGAGTCCTTACATTTAAAGAGCACCTGTAATTTCAGATCCATCATGGCAGCACCTGTTAGGGGGCATCCACTCACCTGCTGCCACCACGTCCCCCACCTTGTTGTGTCACTTACGCATCACCAGCCGTCCCATTAAAGTCAATGAGACCAGAGGAGGAGGCGCACTTTTTGGAGGCAATCTTACCAGGAAGTGGGAGTGGGTACTGGTCAAATCCAGGTACCTGCTCTCCCTCCCCCCAAAAAGCGCCAAATGTGGTAGTGGAGGAGGGGAGGGGGCAAACAAGCCCCAAGTGTTGCAGGTGGTCCGATCTCCTATTTAAAAGCCAACTGTCACTATCTTGAATGCAGTGCAGAAAAGCCATGAGGAGTGGCAGCTCTAAGTGCATGGAAAGATAAGAACAGAAAAACACAAAGCACAGGAATGCTGATAGCGTATGAAGGAATTTATTAAATCAACTCAAAATGCCCTCAAAGGAGTCTTTAAAGCAGAGTTTCGGCCGAATTTTTTTTTTTTTTTAAAAGCCAGCAGCTACAAATACGGAAGCTGCTGACTTTTAAAAAATGGACACTTACCTGTCCAGCGCACCCGCAATGTCAGCAGCCAAAGCTGAGCAATCGCTCGGTCCCCGGCTGCTTCCGCTGCCATCCTCGGTGAGGAAATCGAGAAGTAAACCCTTGCGGCTTCACTGCCTGATTCCCTACTGCGCATGCGCGAGGATCGCAGCGTGCCGTCACTGGTCCCCGCTCTCTCCTGGGAACAGTGTTTCCCAGAAGACAGTGGGGTGGGGGATGACGTGCCAGGATTCCCCGCGGGGATCCGAACCCGGAAGTGGTGCAAATACCTGTCTCAGACAGGTATCTGCACCCCCCTCCCCCCTGAAAGGTGTCAAATGTGACACCAGAGGGGGGGGAGGGATCCAAACAGCGGAGGTTCACTTTTTGTGTCAACCTCCGCTTTAATAATAATACTCTTCTGAGTGCATTTTTAGTTGCACACGCAGAAAAATTGTTCTGCTGCAAGTGAATAGGATCGTGCCACAACTGCCCCTCAACTGTATGCAATGAAAGTTGGCATGGCAATTAAAAGCCTCCTTGCATACCTCCCAACTTTCTGAGATGGGAATGAGGGACACCTAACAGCAAAAGTATGCAGGCATAGGACACACCCCTTGCCACGCCCCCTTAAAGGAGAATTGTACAAAAAATAAGATTGGTTAAACCCACAAGTGCCTTTTTACCACTATTATTCCTTTATATTGGCTTTTGGAATTTACAAATGCAGAGGCTTAGAAATCAGATGAAAGGTTTAGCACTGGGAACACTTTTTGATAGATAAAAAGTGGAATATATATATATATATAAGACCAAAATGAGGGACGAATGAGGAGGAAAGAGGGACTTTGCTTCAAATCAGGGAAAGTCCCACCAAATCAGGGACAGTCCCACCAAATCAGGGACAGTCCCACCAAATCAGGGACAGTCCCACCAAATCAGGGACAGTTGGGAAGTATGTATGTGTCATGCCATGGCCACCATACTGGTTATTATAAGTCGACTCTTTTGGGAAATTTGCCTTTAAGTGTTAAAGCTGAACTCCAGGCAGATACAAAAGATACAGATTACTGCACCCCCATATCTAATAATACATCATTACATTTATATTTTTAAGTGAAGTGGAGTGTAAGCATGTTAAGTTAATTTGCCATGAGCCTTTTGCAGTCCTTGTACAGCAGAGCTCAGACTGGGGGAAGGAGAAGCAGAACACGCAGCCAATTGGATATGCTGCCGTGCAAAGAACAGTCATATAGGATAAGAAAGCAGATGAACTCCTCAGTCTGCTCTTCCTACTTTCATTGTCCAGTCCTAGGCTGGGGGAGGGACAACACCTGAAAGTGCCCTTTCACCATGCCAGCGACCGAAAAACGCTGGTAAAGCACCGCTTTACTGGCGTTTTTCAAGCGCTAGCAGGGGGCTTTTAACCCCCGCTAGTGGCCAAATAAAGGGTTCAAAGTGCCCACAAAGCACCACTGCCAAGGCGCTTTGCAGGCTCTTTCCATGGATTTCATTGGTAAGGGGCGCTTTAGGATCGGTGTATTCACCGCTCTTAAAGCGCAGCAAAGAAGCTGCTTGCAGGACTTCTTTTTTTTTTACGTCCTGCCAGTGCAGCACCTCAGTGTGAAAGCACACTGATTTTTTTTTCACATTGGGATTGCAGATGAGGCTTCTTTCAGGCGCTTTTTTTTAGCGCTAAAGCGCCTAAAAAACGCCCCAGTGTGAAAGGGGTCTAAGTTACTGATCTCCAGCAGAGAAAAATCAAGTCTTGTCCCCAATTAGACAGAGATGTGCTGTGTGACAGAGCTGTGTAAATCTTAAAGCTGTATGGACAGGATTATAGCTGTCATATACTGTATGTAGTTCATCTTAGCACTGAGGTGCATGCATGAAGTTGATCCTTAATAGAGGTCAACCGATATGGGTTTTTCTCTGGCCGATGCCGATATTTGGAAATCGGGGCGGCCGATGGCCGATATGGGTTGCCGATTTTTGCGGCCGATATTTTAGGCCGATTATTTTTTCCTTCATCTCAAAAAACCTAGGGTGGAGAGGTGGGGAGGAGATAATTGTTTAGGGTGGAGAGGTGGGGTGCAGCCTGTCAGTGCCACATCAGTGCCCACTGGTGCAGCCTATCAGTATCCATTGGTGCCCACCACTGCAACCTCATCAGTACCCACCAGTGGAGCCTATCAGTGTCCATAAGTTCCACCTATCAGTGCCACCTCATTGGTGTCTATCAGTGCCCACCAGTGCAGCCCATCAGTGCCACCTCATCAATGCCCACCAATGCTCCAGTGCATCCCATCATTGCCCACCAGCGCATATCACCAGTGCATCACCATATCAGTGCATCACCACATCAGTGCCCACCAGTGCATCACCACATCAGTGCCCACCAGTGCATCACCACATCAGTTCATCACCACATCAGTGCCCACCAGTGCATCACCACATCAGTGCCCACCAGTGCATCACCACATCAGTGCCCACCAGTGCATCACCACATCAGTGCCCACCAGTGCATCACCACATCAGTGCCCACCAGTACAGCCCAATGTCATTCACTGCCACCTCATCAATGCCCACCAGCGGAGCGCTCCAGGCTCCGTTCCATCTCTTAGCCTAGCACAAGAAAGCTCCATTTGTCCCTGGCCCTGATGTGCTGCCTTGCCTCTGCCTACAATCCCTAGAATGCAGAGCGGGCTGGCAACAGCCAATCGGCGGCCGCCGCTAGCGACATCCTCCACTCTGGAAAAAAACGTCCCCTGACGTGCTGTGTGCCCTGCCTCTGCCTACAAGCCCCAGAATGCAGCGCGGGCCGGCAGTTACTAGACAATTGGCCTATTTTACCTAACGCAAAATATCGGCCGATATATCGGTCAACCTTTAATCCTTAACATGCTGGGGGATCCCACAAGGAAACCAACTGCATGGAGTTTGCATGTTCTCCCTGTGCTGCCATGGGTTTCTTCCCGCACTCCAAAGACATGCTTGCAGATTAATTGGCCATGGTATGTGTATGTGAGTTATGACCCATACACACGTTCAGAAAATAGTACCGCCGTCGAAGCGATTGTATGATATTCTGATTGTTAGTACACAGTAGGGATGAGGTCCGGCGTGTTCACACAGTCCACGTGCAGAGCCCGCCAGGAAGTCTGCATGGTGCTGCGCTAATCACAGGCAGGGAGACATTTCCCGATCTCTCTAGCTGAGCATCAGGACAATGTCTCCCTGCCTGTGATTAGCGCAACGCTGTGCAGACTTCTTGGCGGGTTCTGCACGTGGACCGTGCGAACACGCCAAACCTCATCCCTAGTACACAGCTTTCGAGAGCCGATCACAACAGTTCATCCGATATTATCCAATGGGACAAGCAGGAACATTTTTCTCATACGATTTCATTTAATCAGTACAGTTTTCATCCAAAAATACATTACATCACTTTAGAATTTTTATTCAGTCGTACAAGAATTCTTGTAACTTCAGTAACCTCTTCATTTTTCCATACAAGATTATCATGCAAAAAAAAAAAAGTCCATCCGTTTGTCTAAGGATCTCATCGTATGTACCAGGCATAAGGGACCATAGATTGTAAGCTCCTTGATGTCAGGGACTGATGTGAATGTACTGTATATAAATCATTGTGTACCTTGTTGTTTTTTTAAATCCAAGAACTCTACATAGATGGAATAACAGAAGTTTCCATGGATCTACAGCATACTACTTATTGGAGAATACATAACTCTGTTCTCCTATAATCTGCACTATGTCAGGTTAGCTGCACTGAATATTATATCTGATCGAATAACATGGGAGGGACCTGGATGTATAAAATCTATATAGCTAGAATTGTATTATATAGCATGGATCTGGAGAATAAGCTTTAATAAATACCATATGTTACCTACACCCCATTGTAATGTACAATGCACAGTCATAGAATCCATCCACATACCTGATTATTGCTGATCCTGGTAGGAGCACAGTACAGAGGAGCAGTACAGCCAGCACTAGGCTCTCCATGGTGATCAGGGTGCAGTCAGCTCTGTCCTGTGTATATATATATCTGTGTACTGTCAGCAGTGACCCAGCACTCTCCTCCAACCCTCGAGACTAGTCAGCTGACCCTGCAGTCATGTGACTGGGGGAGACATAATCCTCAGGCTGCTGAGCAATGTGCAGGATCTGAGTTGCTTGATTCTGTGTAATGAATCCAGGTATTGTAAGGCATCATGATAACCTGTAACAGGTCAATGAGTCACATGCAGAGCTTTTTTTCTCAGAAAATGGGTGCAGGAACTCAACCACAACCTGTTCAGATTTCACAAACAGTAAAAGGGTCTTAAAGGGGCATTAAATACCAGAATTGCATTACATACAGAGTGCAGAGTTCAGGGGGCTACACACAGAGTTCAGAGCTGTCACTTGGAAACACAGAAACCAGACTTCTGTGTTTACAAGTGATTGTGGTGAACAGGCACCAAAGGGTCTGAGCCAGAGGTGGTGGAACTGAGTTCCACCAAGTTCCCCCTGAAAAAAAGCCCTGGTCACATGTAAGGATAAAACTTGCTGTATATTTAATCCATTTTCCCAGGCACATAGCAGAGCTTAAAGTGATACTAAAGACTATATATATATATTTTTATTCTGAAAAAAAAAATACATAATATTACCAAAAGTGTTTGGACGCCTGCCTTTATACGCATGTAGCCAAGTCCCGGGCCTCTCTAGGCCTCATAAGTGTAGGGTGACCAGACATTCCCGATTTCTGGGGACAGTCCCCGGATTGAGGACACTGTCCCTATGCCAAATCTGTCCCCGGTTTTGTCACCGGATTGGATTTGAACAGGGGCTGGGGCAATTTCAAAGCGAGTGCGGAATAAAATAAAAAAAATCTGAATTCCCACTCCTACTAGATTCTTCAGTTTCGGGTCCATGCCTATTCAGCTCCGCTCGCATGATCTTCTGCCTTGGCTCAAGTCCAAGGCCTGCCTGCTTATCTCCTTGCGTTTGCTGGCAGAGTGATCTTCCTCCGCTCCCCACCCAGTAGTAGCCATGGGCCCGGAGAGTAAGACTTGACAGGCTGTGAGGCGGGTGGTGGCAGCGATGGGCAGAGAGTCGCTGATTGCCGCCAATCCTAGTAAAAAAAATGTCCCTGGATTTCATTTAACTTTTTAAGGATCGCCGCATGTACATTTACGTCGGCAGAATGGCACATACAGGCATATTGGCGTACCTGTTCGTCCCTGCCTAGACGTGGGTCGGGGGTCCGATCGGGACCTCCCCCGGTACATGCAGCGGTTCCCGTGGCTGTGCGAGCAATCCGTGATGAGAGGACGGCTGTTGGTTTCTGTCCGCCCCCTCCGGATCACTCCCATCCAATGCGCGTCCTCCCCGCCGTGTCACTTCCTCTGCCTGTGTAATGTAAACATAGGCAGAGGAAGTGATGTGAGCTCTCCTCTCGGCGGTATTTTCAATCCGACGAGAGGAGAGAAGACATCACAGTAAGTCGCACCAACACTACACTGACACCACACACATAGGCACATTTAACCCCTTCCGATCACCCCCCGGCCCCCTGCCACACTGTCACTGATTGCAGTGATCATATATTTACTGATTACTGCACTTAGTGTCAGTGTGACAGGCAGTTAGTGTTAGGTCCAGGGTAGCCCCGTACCCCCCCTAATAAAGTTTTAACCCCTTGATCACCGCCCTAGTTAACCCTTTCACCCCCTATTGCCAGCGTCACTAAGCGATAATTTTTCTGATCGCTGTATTAGTGTCGCTGTTGCCACTAGATAGCTAATTTTTTTTTTTTTATTGCGATTTTTTTTTACTAAAGACATGTGGCTGAATACATTTTGGCCTAAATGTTTGACTAAAATTTAGTTTATTCGATTTCTCTTATAACAAAAAGTAAAAAATATTGATTTTTTTTTCAAAAATGTCGCTCTATTTTTGTTTATAGCGCAAAAAATTAAAATCGCAGAGGCAATCAAATACCATCAAAAGAAAGCTCTATTTGTGAGAAGAAAATGACGCAAATTTTGTTTGGGAGCCACGTTGCACGACCGCGCAATTGTCTGTTTAAGCGACGCAGGGCCGAATTGTAAAAGCGCCTCTGGGCATTTAGCAGCATATTGGTCCGTTGCTTAAGTGGTTAAAAAATCTGGGCACCTTATAATAGTGACCTTCAGCATTAGTGACAGCTGACATCTTTCGTTGTAGAGTGCGTTACGAGCAAGGCCAGTGCTACCACTAAGGATGAGCTTTGGCGTGTTCGCATGGAACACGTGCAGAGCCCACCAGGAAGTGTGCACGGCGCTGCACTAACCACAGGCAGGGAGACATTTCCTGATCTCTGCAGCCGAGCATCGGGACAATGTCTCCCCGGCTGTGATTAGCGCAGCGCCGTGCACACTTCCTGGCGGGCTCTGCACGTGTTCCATGCGAACACGCCGAAGCTCATCCTTAGCTACCACTAGGCAAACTAGGCAGCCGCCTAGGGCACACTGCTGCCTAGGGTGCCGGGCCACTGGTGTTTCCTACTCTCCTTTCTGCAGCAAGCAACTAAGTCTCAGCATCAGCAGGCAGCCGTCGCTCCGTTCGCACATAGTGTCAGGCACAGCGGCGGCAGAGGACTGTGTATGTGTCCAACTCCCGAATGAATGGAAGCAAGCAAACATTCATTAATAGGCACTGGTAGGCTGAACTGATGTGCGCTGGTGAGGCTGCACTGATGGGCGCTAGTGAGGCTGCATTGATGTAGGAGGCAGGTATATCCTTATAGATCAGCACTATGGCAGTAGTTTAGAAAGGATGAGAGTGGGTTTACATCCACTTTAAGCCTGGGTTCACACTGCCCCCGACTTCAAAGTCGCGCAACTTTGAAGTTGGATTTTGCCACGACTTGCATGCGACTTCTTTAACCAAAGTCAATGAAAGTCGTACCATAAGTAGTGCAAGACCCTTTTTGCGCAGAATGGGGTCCAACTTCTGATGCGACATGTGCTCCAAAGTCAGAGCGATTGTTGCATCAGTGTGAGCCGGACCTAAGACAGGAAGTGTATTACTGACCAGATCACACACCACATCTAAGGACTTGTAAGCTGCAATATAGTACATTTTAGTTCTTGGTTTAATACCCTGTCTGGGTGACAACAATAGCTCCCTTTCCTATATACAATGGAGGGAGATAACATGGCCACCCAGGGACAGGAAATGCTTAGCTCCCAACTGTCCCTGATTTGGAGGGACTGTCCCTGATTGGGAGCAATGTCCCTCTGTCCCTCTTTCCTCCTCATTTGTCCCTTATTTTGGTCTGATCCATAAAGTTGTATTTAAAATGCACTTTTTATCTTTCAAAAAGTGTTTGCTGTTGCTAAACCTTTCATCGAAATTGCTGCATTTGTAAATTTTAAAAGCCAATATAAAGGAATAGTAGTGGTAAAAAAAAGAACTTGTGGATTTAAAAATAACCTTTTTTGGGGTTATTTCTCCTTTAAGGTGGTGTGGCAGGGGGTGTGTCCTATGCCTACATACGTTTGCTAGTAGGTGTCCCTCATTCCCATATCAAAATGTTGAGAGGTATGGTTCCTGTTATGTCCAGGATTACCTGGTGCAAATAAAGATACACAAGCTTGAATTGAAAACAAATGCAGCCACCACATCTAAGAACTGGTAATCTGCAATATATATATATATTTTTGTTATGATTGAATACACCTGTACTGTTCTTGACTAAATGTTTTGTTGTTTTTTCTTTTACTAAGTGCCTGGTTTACACCAGTGCGTGACGCAAGATCGCATGTGATTCGCACAGCACTGCAGTGCCAATAACATGCAATGTGCGTGTGATGCGACTTCAACCATACAGATAGTATGGCTGAATTTGCATTGTATTCGGACCAAACTCGTACAGGACCCTTTTTTCTTTTTGGTCCACACCAGATTTGGATCGCATGGGTGTTCACACCTATGCGATCCGATTCATGTCCAAACTGTCAGTTCGCAGTCCGATATGCAAGCTGAAATAGGGGTGTTATTAACATTTGTATTGACACTCCCCGCAGTTCGCATTTGGCAGTGTAAACAGCCTTGCCAGTTAGGTGCAATGCGGGAACCCGCAGTGGATTCGCAGGGTTCCCAAATCGCACCCGTGTGAACTGGCAATAAAACCTGAAGAATGCAAAATCTGGTGCAGCTTTTCAGTGTGTTCAATTAAGCTTTGAAAAAACAACCTGGAAGCTGATTGGTTTCTATGCAGAACTGCTCAGAGAATAGAGAGAGAAGATGTGAGGGAAGTTGCTGGAGGTGTCCATCTTGTCAATTTTACTGACAGAAATGGAGAGTATTTCCTTATGTCAGGACTAGCTTAGAGCTAAAGTCTGAGTAATACATTGGAGATCCGGTGATTCCTTTATGGAAGTAATCATTATATGAGCGTGCTTAGACCATTTGTCATAGGTGAGGTAAGGTGACACAAGTGGTGTCTAGGTGAAGGCTTTTCCGCCATTTTCTCCTGGTTCACACCTATGCGTTTTTTCTTTTGGTGCTTTATGTAGAAATGCACTACAGTCCAGTTTAACATGGTTTCCTATCGTTCATATCTATGCTTTTCTCCAGCCGCTGCATTTTTGAAAGGGTCAGGGCCCTTTTCAAAATATATATATTTTTTCCTTTGAATCCTATGGGACTTATCACACCACTGCACTGTGGTGCATCTTTGCAAAACTCAGCTTCCCTTTTGAAATGAATGAAATTAAATTGTGGTAAAAATGCGATTTGGGTTTTTGGTGTGTTTTTTGAGTCGCATGTCTATTTTTGTACAGGTGCAGGCGGCCCAAAAACGCACCAGAAACCCTGGGGAGACTGCAATTTTGCTACAGTGTACAAGGGGCCTAGGGCTCCATTCACACTAATGCAGTTTGCTTTTTAGCAGGGCCGCCATCAGGGGGTACAGAGATTACACCTGTAAGGAGCCCGATAGTCCCCCCTCCTCCTGCTTATTATCTCGCGTCAGGAGAGAAAATATTACCATTGTTTTTTTCCGTCAGCACCCCCCACCCCCCCTGGTTTTCTGCTCCAGGGGGGGCCCTGCCTAATGCTGTGTAAGGAGCCTCAAAATTTGTGATGGCTGCCCTACTTCTGAGTGTTTTTGTAGTGCCTTTTGCATTTTAGCATGATTTTTTGTTTTTCTTTGCCCCCCCCCCCCTTCCTTTTCTGGGCTTCTACATTGAAGTCTATTGAGCCAAAAAAAAAAAAGCACAGTTTTGCTTTTAAATGGAGCCTTAGTGACTTTTTCTAAATGCAAAATGGTGGTTCCATAGACCTCAATGGAGGAGCTGCAGAAAAGCATGTAGTGTGATTTTTGCAGCGATTTGTGTTTTTTAATCAAACTGTCAAAAAAAAAAAAACATACAAATGCAAATCATGGTGAAAATGCACTACATGCTTTTCTGCAGCTTCTCCATTGAAGTCTATGGAACAAAAAAGCAGATTATTATGTCTATTTTTGACAGAGATTTTATTTTTCACCATATATGTATTAGACATTGGATATAGGTGTCCAACTCCACCATAAGTAGGCAAAAAGATGGAAAATCTTGATGTAAAGAAACATCCGTGGGCTCTCCGTGGAAGTCACACACTGATGAAACTAGTCAGAGCGATCGCTGCACGCTACGCCTCATATGACATCCACGCCACACTGAAGGAACCAGGAAGGGACAGTCCGCCGGGTGACCTCACGTTGATCGCGTCGAGGACGCTATCCTTTACATCAGTGACCAGTGAAATGATGTTTACATTGTTCATTGCAATATACATTGTGTACGTAGGATTCTTGGGAAACTTGCTGGAAGGTTTTTTTTTCAATAAATTGAGTTACGCTATGTTTGCTTCCTCTTTTTTTGTTTATTATCTCACCTATCTGAGTTTGATTCCTTGTGAGTGATCCCCATTAGATGGAAATCCGATCAGTCACCTACTAAGCTAATATGAAGGGTCTGATACTTTATGTCTGGTGAGTTTGAACCCCTGCAGGGATTTTGATTCCAACACGTGGTGGATTGAGAGTGGGCTGGTTGGTGCACGCTTTCTTTTTACTATCTGACACTACTTTTGGACAACTCACAGACTGTGGATGTTTCTTTACATCAAGATTTTCCATCTTTTTGCCTACTTATGGTGGAGTTGGACACCTATATCCAATTTCAGCGCTGTTCTGCATTTGTTACTGAAATCAATTATTTTGGACTTTGAATGCTTTTTTGTCATTTGATCTATTTTTTAAACAGCTGCTTATATATATATATGTGTATGTATATTTTGTTTCTCTGATTGCAATTCAGAGGAATATATTGTGCTCTATTGTTCCTTAAAGGGTATTGTCCGTTTTGGCGCTGAGGAGTGTATTATAGGCCTTGGGAATACACTGTGTTTTATATATGTATTAGAGGTCGACCAATATATCAGCTGATATTTGGCCATTTTGGAGAAATCGGCATCGCCCAATTTTTATCCAAATTAGACCAATATTTTACATGGCCGCTAGCGGTGCCACGGCTCCGGAGCTAGGCCGAAGCCGCGGCCTTTCCTGATGCTGAGACTGCGGCGGCAATCTGCGGATTGCCACCGTGGTCGCAGCATCAGGAAAGGCCGCGGCTTCGGCGCCGCGGCTATCTTGGTACACCCAGCGCGGCGGCCCTCCTCTCCTCTTTACACCCACAGAGGAGGAGGGGCCCGCGTTCGTGGGACACACCCCGATCTCTGGTGTCTGTACTACGGGGGGCGTCTATACTGGAGGGAGAGGGGGTCTGACACCATTTTTTTTTCCGCCAGTGCCAATTGGTGGCACTTGCCATCCAGTGCCATTTGCCAGTGCCAATACCGGAGACAATTAGTGCCACCTTCCACCCAGTGACACCTTGCATCCAGTGCCATCTGCCAGTGCCAATACCAGTGCCACCTTCCATCCAGTGGCAACTAAAGCCACCAGTGCCATCTGCCAGTGCTAACTATTGCCATCCAGTGCCACCTGCCAGTCAGTGCCACTTGCCAGTGTCACCTGCCAATCGGTGCCAATAAGTGCCACCTGCCAATTAGTGCCTTCTGCTAGTGCCATCTTCCAGTGCCACGAGCCAGTGCCACCAAAAAAAAAATTGGCCTAAAATATCGGCCGCAAAAATCGGCATCATATATCGGTCATCGGCCACCCAGATTTCTAAATATCAGCATCGGCCAGAGAAAAACCCATATCGGTCGACCTCTAATATCTATATAATACTTATTTCATGTATTAATTTGCACATCTGTTGAAGTGGTTTGTTGTACTGTGTGTGTGTGTGTGTATATATATATATATATATATATATATATTCCTATTTTGTAAGTAGGGATTATATGTAAAACGTATTTAAAACTGATAGTTTTGTTAGCGCTGCACTGTCTTTTTTTAAATATTACTGTAATCATGTCAAATGTAACTGTTTCCTACAAATCCTATAGTCGCCTCACCTGCTTCTTCTAGCCATTCGCTAGTTGCTGTATTGGGAATTGTTGTGCACATTCTAGTCCCTCATGTTTCCTGCCTTGGCATTACCCACCATAGCAACAAACCCTGACAACTTATTAACTTTAAATCTTTCCATTAACAAAAAGAATGAATGTTCATTTTTTTTTTTTTTGACATCAAGATAATGTTAGAAAAATTAGGCAGCCTCTTCTGGTGTCTCATTAGAACATTTATGAGAGCAAAAGCCCCTCATCAGTCTGTTGTTCTTTCACAGGATGGGAGTGGGGCTGTGCTGTTCTGGCTGTGTTCTTTGCTGTGCTGTCTGGCAAAGCTGTGTAAATCTCAGGACCGGATGGTAAAATAAAATCCTTGCCAAGTAATGCCAGGCATTTAGTGGTTTGCCTGGAGTTTGGCTTTAGAGCAGTCGGGTCATTTTAGAAAATATAAAAAATAAAAATGAATCTGACGATAAGCAGGATAAAGATGCTCACAACAGAAAATAATACACAATCCTGCAGGTTGGATGTTTCTGGACTGATTTCCCATTTCTTTATTCGGATTCTGCTGAGATTTGTTGACCCCATGGTACAATGCCAGTGGGATTACTGCCTGCCAGGACCAAATCTGTCCTAAAGCCCCCTAGCAGCCGGGAATGCAAGGACGTCATATGATGGCCAGTCTGAAAGAGGAAAGGTTCCCGCCAACATCACTTTACAGCGCTCCCGGCGGGCACCCGCAATCATGGCAGAACCATGGATCTGTGTGTATAAACGGTCCCAAAAATGTGTCAAAAGTGTCCGATTGTCACGTACCTGGTTGTAGAGTCCAACGTGCAGGGAGCGGCCTCTCGTAAGCCTCTGACACGGGGGTCCCTGATAGAGCAGACAGGGGAGCCCGGGTCAAGAGGGGCACAAGTGCCTAGTGGTAGCTGGTGGCGGACCGGAGAAGGACTGGCACGGGTCCTGGCGGGGTCCTGGCAGGGAACCACGGCACACTGGGATGGTGCGGTAGCACTTGCTGTGTTAGTGCCCAAGGATAGGTGCACACCAGATCAGATGACAGATCAGAGAACCGGAACAGATCCGGAGAGGTTAAATCAGTCCAGACTGGTTTGATA